>CABFOW010002414.1:82251-102455 GCA_902141385.1 Timema californicum
TATATATATATATATATAGCTATAAATTATTTCAGTGTGATTGCTTTTTATGTAGACTGCCGTCTGGAGATAAAATTGTATTATTATTGTTATTATTATTATTAGCACCGCGTCTTACTACCCGTTCGGGTTATACGCACTTACGCTAATGTGTAGGGTGATTGTGAGATGAAATGGAGGACCTACAGTTTAACGTGGAATCCGAACCACGGTGGAGGCCTGGCATTCCTCACATTCACAAGATGTCTTGTCAGAGGTGAAGGAAGGGTTTGGTAAGATATAAAATTGTAGTAGTCTTAGGATAGTAAAAAGTATTTTATTATTCAAAACTTTTTTTTTTGCGTTCTTCTCACGTCACATTTAAATTAATTCTTCAATATTAATTATTTGGTTATTTCACCTAAGAAACTATTGTCAATATAAAGTCATTGCTTATTCCTTTTTCAAAAGACAACGGTACCGTCAGCAGTTATTGTAACATTACATTGCAGTATGTTACAATAGGACCCACCCCATGCTGGTATTTACGCATAATTCTATGTAATTCATACTACCCGCTCCAAATATACCGACACAAATATAACCCCTAAGATAGTATTATTCTCTGTTGTAGTTCCTGTAGGTGGATACGACATAATAAAACAATTCTGAACTATTATTTTATCTACATAATCAATTTCAACATAATAAAACTGTTCGTGTACTTACCGATTGAATCTTCTGAAACTAGCAACCTCCAAGACTGGCCTACACCTATCATCCTAAATTGACGAGTGGGCCGAGCGAGCTAAGATGTTGCAACAAGATGTCCACTCCGTCCTGGTCTACTGACACATAATGGGCCGGCCAAGATTGAACCCGGCTAGAGAAAGACCATTCATCTATTCACCTGCCCTCTGATGGTAGAAAGATGAAATACTTTCAAAACATCAGATGATTGAAGAAACGGTTGGAAATCTGATGGAGCATTATCAACAGTCTACATGATTATCCAAAAAAGCCGCATTGACGTCATCGAACGTGTGTTCAGTTCTCCCTCCTTGATTCTATTGCGACGAAACCCACTATATATTGTGATGTGCGCGTATGCTAAATGACTATTATAGTTAATCGCTTGACCGAGGAACATTGTCCTGGACCTAGACAATGTCAGGATAAAACATTTGTATAATATATCTTCATCAGAATCGTAACTATGGCGATTTATTTATTGGACTCTGATTTAATTGTAACTGTTAGAGTTAGTCATGTTAGACGTAAATATTCTATTATATAAATCTATCAATTTTTACCTGATCTTTAAAGTTGAAATGAGGCTCTATATATTGTCTGTCACCACTTGGGCGCTAGAGTACATTCGGAGTATTAAATCGTTAGATAGCCACAATTGTTAATTGACTTGGTATTGAACAAGTTAAATGTAAATTGTTTTGATATTGTGGATAATAGTAATTACTTTGTAAACTTCAACATATCGTTTCTTATTTTTGTTTAAATATTGAAATATAATTTAATGTAACGTAATTTTCTGATCACTTTGATTAATTATGGAATTAATTAACTTTTGTACATTTTCTAATCTTTTTCTAAGATTTGCTTCTAATACGATATTTTCATTATTATTTACTAATAGGGTTATTGTTCTCATTTCCTAATATTGTGTCAGGATCTGATAGTCCCGAGGGAGTTTGACTAAAGTCTGTTAGCCAAACTCTCGCTTATTTTAATGTTTCTTTTTGAAAGTTAATGTTTTTGAAAAATACACTTTGTTAACATTTTGAAGGTGCCCATTAGGCCTTAATTAATCCTGATGTATTATCCTGATGGATATAAATTTCTTTGATTTATTGTACTAAATTCAACCCGTAACGTTGTTCTGTCTCTTCAAGACTGACCCATTTGAATATTGGGCATATTACAAGTTTATAACTCTCTCTTAAATTATCTGCGCCATTTAAAGATATGAAGTTAATATCGATTTGTTTGATTTTCAACATATCTTAGTTTGATTTACTGAGACCTTGTATAGTTTTCTGCTCTATTGTTATTGTTTTGAATAAACCGTTCATATTGTTTCTTTTAAATATTGTGAATAATATAGCTTTTCACTTGTTCCTTAGCTTACTCCCGCTCCCGTTTATCTTATTTAAGGTCGTAAGAAAAAGGACTCATTATGTAAGTTAGTATTTCCGGTTTGCCAAAAGCAAAGGTTTGTTTAGTTTTTAAGTACGGACTGTCAGATTACACTTAATACCAGGCTACCAGAGCCCTTCGATTAGGGAATTTCTAGATTGGTTTAGGATAAATTTTTCTAAAACACCTAAAAATAGCCAAATGAAATATTGAAATATAATATTATCACAAAATAAAAATGACAAGTCAAAGTGATTTATTTGCCGGTTGGGAGGGGGCCCCTAGTCTCGGGGGCCCCTGGCACATGTCTTAATCCGGGCCTGGTCAACCTCGTGGAACACAGTCCGCGTAGTTGTGGTTGTTACCGTTGGCACAGAAGTAGGCGCTCTCTGTGTCCGTCCTCACCAACCCTTCCGGATGAACCAGGACTGTCGCTGACCTCACCACGGACTCCACTAAGGTGCTGTTGAGGGGTGCACTGCTTTCTCTGCAGCTATCACTACCGTAGCCCGACACTTGCACTGCAAATAAATAAACACGCAGTTGTATCACATGAGCTCTACAACGCTCACATTTTAATTTATTGGAAGCTTGATAAACTCATATAGAGAAGGTTTTGTTATAATAAACCTATTCCCTTTTGAGGTTATGATGGGTCTTGAGAATTGGTTTGACCACAGACGAAGCAAACTGGGAATACTATGTATTATATGCATGACTGTGCTGAGGTTACAATTGAAACAATTTGAGGGATAGCAGTCAAACTAGATATTTATATTTTATATAAAAGGTGTATATTTATTGGCTTCGAGTATTCTAGAGCTGTATTCATTCTTATCCACCAAACATTAAGAAAAGCTATAAACATGTGTGTGTAGAAACGCTTAGTTTCAGAGCTATTAGAGGTTTTACTCAAATATGGATTGGTCGTGGAGGATCCATTGAATGGTCTGCTTGAACACCCTAATTGAACCAGATTGATTTTATTTTCTATTCCTGGTGACATTTATAGTCCATTGTTTACTTAACTCCTGTTACGGATGATGACGTTTTGAGGTAAGCGTCCACTGGTCTGCATCGCAAGAATAGGATATTTGAATGCCTTACAATATTTTTAATGAGACTCGGTCCACTGATCTGCATCGGATATCGGCCATGTCGATGGAATTCCGTGAAACAGATCATATTCCGAATCGTAGGATGGGTGCGATGTGGACCAGTGGTCGCTCCATTCGCATTCAAAATCTCCATATTGGTTCTGGATTTTTAGTTTAGAAATGGGTAGTGGGAGTTCACTGTTCGGAACAGTTTAAAAGTGATTTAGTTCACTGAGATGAGCAGTTCATTTATCTAGTTAGATAGTTTGGGAACTACTTCTTATGGTTCAGTCTTTATCAAACTACATATTGTGGTTCATTCCTACGCGAACTACTTCTTGTGGGTCATTCGTTCACGAACTTCATCTTTCGCAACCGACTTACATCTTGCAGTTTAATCCTCCACCAGTTCGTGAACTACTGAGTGTGAGTCGGTTTATATTTCCCTCTTATAACACTAGTTACGTAGTGCTCACGAATCAAATCTAGAACTTTGTTTTAAAAATAGCTGTGATAAATTTGAAATCAATCTATTGTTGCTGGGGTAACGTCAACTCAGGCTAATTGGGTGTTATTCTCGGTTTTTTAATGATCTAATTCGGTCTTTCGACCCTCTTGATGGGCTCTAATACTCGAAGTTATTGTGTTCTCCATTTGACGCTCTTGAATTGGCATGTCCACGCTTGGGCTCTATATTTCAATTATTTGTTTCTATTTTATACCCTTTAGACGGGTTCCTTAAGCTCCGTGCTCGCTGTGGCTAGGCATCCTATGTACACCTTTATTATAACATTTGATCGTGAGTGCTGTTAAGGCTACCTATGATTGTGGCAGATATGTCCTAATTGGGGCGTGTTAACCCCTAACTTATGGGAGTTAGTATGCACCCCTTTTGTGGTCTTGACATTCACGCGATATGTTAACCAAACTAAAGGGGCAAAAATCATATAGGATATAGTTCTTTAGTCCCTGAGCTTTCTATATATCTAGGAAACCTGTAGCTGTATGAGTTAACAGCCGTACCCATGAGCACAATCTTAATACATCACAGAGTCCTTAGTTTCAATCTTTTCATATGTATGCTTTGAACTAAATTGGTAGCGCCCTTATTGATCAGACGCTACCAGCTGTCAGCGAGTTACCTTGATTTAGTTCTTACATACTCGAATTACATGACGATGAAAACTAAGTACAGTTAGGAGGAAGCGATTATTATCTCATAAAGCCCTATCAAGAGGTGTATTTCAACCGGCCATCTTGTAATTAGCCTGTTATATAACTATATACAACGCATCCACTGGATTTTATTCATTCCCTGAAATGTTTATTTGCTAAGACTGATGAAACCTAATGTACTTTCTTTAAGAGAAATTTATCTTCGCCGTTTGTATCTATTTAATAAACTATTGTAACCCTTGTATTTTATTCGTTGTATTTATGCAATATGCCTTACATATTAAGTCAGGTTCAATACTTTATTTTCTCGAGTGCTTCGTGTTGTTTCTACCACCCGCCTACTAATCATGTCTTATTATTAGCTCCTTGAAAACTCATATTACTATGAGTCTCGTTACTTTCCCGAGGATCAAAATGTTTTTTTACAACTCTTGAGAATTTCTCTTACACCTGATTTATAGGTGGGTCCATGTACTAAACGTTAAGATCTTCTATTAAGTTTTGACAATGACAGAGATATAGGAGTTCGAATCTCGTTAAAGTGTACCGAAAATTGCGGTTCCTAAATAGTCTCTCATTAGCACCCTACTGTCCTCAGGAAATAAGATGCACTCCTTATAAATTATACCTTCCTGATCCCTACTTTATTAAAATATTTTTAATTTGCTTAGCTTGGACGGGTAGTAAGATAAGGGGGAATTAAAAGGCTGGAGTTTAAATTGTGTATCCTCATTAAATCGCAGGGACTGTACTTCTCTTGATTGGTCCTGACAACTTTCAGTATGCAATATATCACACTTTCAGCACGTCGGACAGGAGAGGAGAGCTATTTATTTGACTATACAGGGTGGGATGGAAACAATTAGACTATCTATGCTGAGGAACGGCATGGACTACGTTTTGAGATTTGTCTGACGTCAAATGAAGCTCATCTGATTGACATTGTCTTCAAAAAGTGAACAATTGTAGTATGTAGTTTGCTTTTATTTTGCTAGTGATTATTTTATTCTGAAAATTTAAAAAATGACAAATGGACACGGGAATTTTTCAATTTTCAGAATATAATATCTAAATAGAGTAATCCTCACTAAACGCATAAATAATAGCGTTGTATATTTGATAGTGATTATTTAATTTTTAATATAAATGTTGATTTTGAAGTTACTAACAATATAATTGTTTTGTCTTATCCTGTATACCTTGACAATTTTAACTTAATTATACACACTTATATATGCTTTATTTGTATTTTGGTATCATTTAAGCTGCCCTAAATATATAAGTACCTTAGTTATGAAAGAAAAGCTAATTATATATTAGCCCACATTAAGGCCATTTTCATAATAGGAGTATTTTTCTTTGATGTATTGATGTACTGTACATTTCAAAAATATAGTCCCTAAAGTTTTTGTTGTTTTGTTTTTATCACCGCGTCTTACTATCTGTTCATGCTGTACACATATACTATAGCTATTCTAATGGGGTAGAGAAGAAGAATTATGCCTTTTATAGGTAATCTAACCGCATCTGCTAGGAAGGAGAATAATAATCCATTTAGTCACAACCACACTCAGTAGATCTAACCAGAATTCGAACCCTAATTTCCCTGTTATCAGCAGGCTAGTCCAACACAAGAGTGACGCCTCAGACCATTCATCCACTGAAGTGGTTTCTCCTAAAGTTACTTTATAATCACCCGTCTCGGTGGCGTAGTTGGCTAACGCGCTTGTCGTGTTGAGCTCGACCGCTGAGGACGGTGAGATCGAAGTTCGAATCTCGGTCGAGTGAACTGGGGTGGTTTTTCCTAAGTGATTTTACACTCTCCCTCCACGCAAATGCGGGTTCACATCCTCTAATTCAACCTTCCCAATTCAAAATCCATTAGAGTAATTAGTACTTAAAGCGTATAACCCGAACGGGTAGTAAGACGCGGTGCTAAATATTATTACTTTATAGTCGATTTATATGTAATTTTGTGTCACGGTATCTATTTAATCCCACGAGTGTGATTTTTATTGTTTTCATAGCCCAGCTAAGAACTAAATGAATTTATTTCACCATAATCTTAACCACAAACTTTCATATTTTGCTCATTTCCTTAATTCTAAAAGAAAATTCACTAACTAAAAAGTTTTCTTCTCAGCGCTTAGATTTAACACTTTATTATTCTAAAGTTTCCGATCTGACGAAGTTTGGAAAGTGGAAAGCGTCAACTCCATCATTTATTTCACACATAAGAAAAGTTTGAACGAATAATAATAAAAAAAGACCACGTGGAAATGAGTACTTTCTTAGAAACTAATCATTCTTTCATCAGCGTTTGTGAAAGATTGACGTTATTTTTCTTATTTTTTTTTTCTTTTGAGCGTATCTTATCCCTCTCTCATTTTCCTTGTGTTTTTGAAGCTTTCAACCATTCTTTTTAGACGCCATTCTCCAGGATTCCAACCTCTCATCAACCCCTCTTCAATCCTTTAGTACTTTTCAACATTCTGCGGTAGCCGGGGATAAATTACAATCGAAAATATCTGAAAGACTTTTATTTTGAGAAGCGTGATGATGTGTGGGGCTGTTTGGAACGGCCATACACCAGTGGGAGCAAGAGTGTATCATGTCTAAAAGAATCGGATTATTATGAAATATTTTGTTTTAAACTTCATTTCATGCCGATATTAGCATATTTAAGATACCACAGTTACAAACATTTTATATTTAAAATGTGGCTTATTATTTTAGATCCAAGTCATATTTGAATTATATTTAATACATAATTAAAAAACACTTGGTTAGTCACGTGGTCTAGCGGACTACTCTTGCAGTATTCTAGGTTGCCTATAGCGGGGAGATGGAGGTTAGAATCTTTGTTGAGTGTACTGAGGATGGGTTTTACAAAATTAATTTTCACTCTCCTTACACGCAAGTGCGGGTACATTTCTTATAAATATAACTTACCTAATCCCTATAATCATTAGTGTAATTAGAACATAATTGTATAACCCAAAAGGGTAGTATGACGTGTTGCGAAAAAATACTAAAAGTATAATTAATGGCATCAGACTACAAGACAGGTCTACCTACAAAGCAGCCGCCACATGTTGGCGAAGATAGTGCTAAAATTTGAGAATATAGGCTGTCATGTGGTCTACACAATAACCCCCTGCCGTTAATCTCAGTTTTATAGACCATAGCCACTACTTTTTATTCACTTAATCCCTCATTTGTCCTCACGGGTCTGAGTTGACCCCGTTCCAGACGCATGCTTCACAGAAAAAAAATTGTAAACGCTGGGAATCGAACCCAAGAACTCTGACCATTAGACCGCAGAGGTGGTACCTTAAAACATATTCTGATAAATACATCCTTGAATATTTTTTTCTAATTTCTAAATAAAATAATATTTTAGGATGAAAATAATAATAATAATAATAATAAGTGGATGTTTTTGCATTAAATATATATTAATTTCAGAAAATTATATACATATATATATTTATTGCTTATCTAAGGTTATCAAGAAAATCTAATAAGTAGGTATAGAGTTTATAAAAAATTACAATTTAATTTTCGAGTACTATTCTAACCACACAGTAAAATTTGGGGTGATCATTGTATAATTATTTAAAATCTTCCAAGATATAAATATCTAAATCTTAGTTATATATATATACGTTATAATGTACCTTCCGATTCCCTCAGTACCGGTACATTGGGTTGTCTACTTGCACGTGGATAGAATTGAATTTGGATTCTTGGTAACACAATACATATTTTTTAAAAGTCTCTTCTTCCACCAAGATGATAACACCACTCTATAGTAGAGGTGTAATCAATCCCTTTCCCAGCAGAGGGAGAGCTTGGCGATCAATTTATCACCGATGTTAAAGGCTGATTTCACCTTTGTATAGTCGGTTCACGGTAGCCTTGTTCTTTTATTAAAAATTAAATAAGTTTTAATAAAAGCAGAGTTGTATGCATTTGCTTCGAGATTTTGTTTCGGTCCCTTTGAGAAATGAAAACGATTTTTGCCCCCTTTTATATTAGCACAGAAATTTCTTGAGAGCTGATGATTAAAGCTCGTTTTATTTAAAATAAATTTTAATTTATCAGGAAAGGCAAAACCTACCGCGACTTAACGATAACTTCTTAGCTTTTAGTTCTAGTGTTTCAACTGTGAGAATAGGACAGAGTCACGGAGAATGGACAGTATTTTCTTTATTTTAGTGTTCATTGGGGTGGAAAGCAATTTTTTCTCAGGGGGATCAGCTAGAAAGTCTTACTATACCAATATCTTCAGCAGCCGATAACAGTTATTATACGTAAATATTGACCCGCCTATTTGGGGGTGAATCATATTCCAAGGGATCCGAACCTCCACCTAACCCCGGCCTTTATAAATCCTTGCTTTTAATAATGGGGCATATTTTAAACAATATCGTAGAACAATTTCTGAGAAACATCTAATTTTTCAAAAACTAGTTGTAAGTAAATTATCCTTAAGTGAGATTTCTTCCGAAAAATAGGTATACATTATTTATAATGTCAAATATAGCCCTACACATACCCCTATAAATTTTAAACAAAATTGCTACATCAATTTTTGAAACATTTCCAATTTATTAAAATTAGTAATCAATACGCAAAACTTAGTTAAAGCACTAGAACTATAGGTAAGAAAATCCCCCAAAGTAATATCATAAAATACCCAAATATCAAGTTTGAATATGATTCATCACAGAGTTTATGTTATGATAACAGGTGCAGACAGACACACCAGGGGGCAGAAACAACTTACAGATACAATTTTCTAGATTTGGAAGAACATTAAATTTCAATACTCTACATAATATATAAATAACACTAATATTATGTTAGAAACACTCACAATACTCACAATACTCACAATACTCGAAATACTCGCAATACTCGAGCTATGGAGCTAGTATTGCTTCTTTTTCTAGACACTCGAATAAATACTCGCTTCGCGGCCAGGCCACTGCTATTTCACTACTGATCCCCTTCTCCTAACACAACCTTGAACCTTGTCATAACTACAAGTTCTGTTAACATTGTGTGTGATATCAAACTTTTCATACTTAGCAAATCATGTTTTGAGTAAGTAGGTTTGTTGAAAGAATTCGTTGTGTAAGTGTAGGAGACCTACCTAAGCTACAAACTCCGTATCTAACAGCTGTACTTTTTTCAAGCTGCTCCTTACTCTTGTTAATTTGTGAAGTAAGATCTTACAGGTGATAATAACATGTTTGCCTCCTTTTCTTTTAGCCCAGTTACTCAGATCATTACAAGAAACATCATTTATTTTCCAATACCATATTGAATTTAGGTAAATAATGGCATTTTAAATGTTTATGGTGTTAATTTTACAATCGGAAGTCCTACAAGGTGCAATCTTGAATGTGAATACTAAGATATTAACTAATATTTGGTAGTAGTAACTGTAGTAAAAGTAAAAAACTATCATATTAAATTTTTAATTATATATGTGGACCGTCTTTAAACACCCCCCTTTATACACCCTCGTTACTGTTTCAAATGTGAGAAAAGGACAAAAATACCGAGAATGGACAATAGTTGCTCTCTTACAGTGTTTTATTTGTGAGAAAAGGACAAATATACCGAGAATGGACAATAGATAATTCCTTCGAGTGTTTTTTTTTGTCATAAAAGGACATAGCTACCGAGAATAGACAATTGATGCTTCCCTGGAGTGGTTTGTTATCATAAAAAGACAAAATTACTGAAATGAACAATAATATTATGCTTCACAATATTAAAACTGTGAGAAAAATAAAAATAAATAAATCTGTGACTGGACAAGAGCTGATTCCTCTTAATGTTTGAGCCAATCAGAGAAATGTACAGATTACCTTCCTATCCCGATTTCAAATATAAACTATTTTTCTACTCTTAAATGGTAAATACATTTTTTGTTTATCTTTCTGATATATAAAAATGAAATCTTGTCAGTATGTTTGTCTCTTTGTTGCTCAATCATGCCCTAACCACTGCACAAGCTGTGCTGAACTTTCACCATGGATATAACTTGGACGTTTCTTTAAAACAAAGGCTATATTTTATCTATCATTATCCAATAAGATTGATGGTTATTTTTTCAAATATGCTGTCTTAAACTACATGATCAATCATTTTATTATTCTGTTTAATGTAGAGTTAATTTATTTTTATCTTACTTGATGGCCAAATCAACACAAAATACAAATATTAATTACATAATACATTTAAATTTTAAATCCAAAGATATGATATATTTTGTGTTTCTTGTTTTGTATTAGTAGGCAAAGCGTGTTGTTTTTGGGTGACCGGAGTAGACAGGGAAATAATAAAATAAAATCTTATGTAAATTGTGTGATAGCAATGTAACTTCAAGACTAATAAACTTTGCAAAGGAACTTAGGAATGTCTGAAGATGCGCACCTCTGGCATATATTTTAAAATACTTTTTACCTATATTGATACACGGGCGGCTTGGGACACTTAGCTGCCAGTGAGGACTACTTCAAAATACTTCAGTCTCACCACAGAAGACCTAAGATTGTGAAATTAAGCGCTTATTAATTATACATACTTTAGTAAGCCAAACACATTCGACAGCTTGACCACTACTTCAATTAACATTAAAATCAAGACAAAAACCTCTTTTACTTGACACAGATTTACAAGCTAATATTGGGGTTTGAATCTCGGATTTTTGCAGTTACATTCAACTATATTGTGATTTGTATGTCTTATCCCACGATGAGATATGTGAATATCTCCAAGACCGAAAAACACAGAAAGGGAATATTTCAACATACATACTCAGAGAAACTTGAGAATGTGACATGGGTAACTTTTATGAACCTCATCACATTTCCAGCCCTACACCCTAGATTGCGTGGCTATTACTATTGGTCTCATTTATGAACTATTTAATCACTGGGAAGTGGTTGTCAATTTAACCTGATTTTAGTTTTAACGTTGGTATAGCAAAATACTTATTCTTAAATAAACAATGACCCACCTCGGTGGCGTAGTTGGCTAACGCGCTTGTCGTGTTTAGCTCGACTGCTGAGGACGGGGAGATCGAAGTTCGTATCTCGGTCGGGTGAACTGGGGGTGGCTTTTCTTAAATGGTTTTCCACTCTCCCTCCACGCAAATATGGGTTCATTTCCTCTAATTCAACCTTCCCAATTCCTAATACATTAGCGTAATTAGTACTTACAGCGTATAACCCGAACGGGTAGTAAGACGCGGTGCTAAATAATAAAAAAATAAACAATAAACGTGGCTCACAAAAAGTCATGCCCTGGAAGCTAATTTAATGTATTTTCATGACTTTCATGACCGGTAGAGTTCCAATCTAATTGAGCAAGTTTGAAGGAGGAGGCATTTTAGAGGTAATTTACCTGCATTTGCGTAGAAGAGTGGGTAACCATTTAGGATAAAACACCATCATTATACCTATCTGTGATTTGAACCCCAATCTCCCCATTATCAGTAGGCTGTTATAACACGTATTATACCCATTAGACCATATGGGCACTGAAACAGGTTGCTGTAGCTCTTGATAGATATTGTCAATGCCTCTGTAGTAATAATAATAATAATAATAATAATAATAAAAATATAAGAACCAAATAGCCGAAGCTATAATTTATGCTTTTTAGTGAGGAATTTTACATTCAAATATCATATTTGATTCATAAATATGCAATCCCTTACAATTATAATAATCGTACATGTGGCAGCATTAAGCTAACTACCGAGTCAAAGGTGGCTGCGTTATCTGATAGCTCGTGATCTTAATAAAATCATACATTTGTAGCTGGCGATTTCTGCACGTCCATCATAGACTCTGCCTTAAAATATGAGTGAAGAATTACCCTGGACACGGGACGATTCCTGGATAGCTCAGTGGTTAGAGCATTGGCGTACTAAACCAAAGGTCCCGGGTTCGATTCACGTCCCCAGCTGTCCTTTTTAAATTTCTAGAAATAATAATATAGTGAAATATATTAATGTTTGACAACAAAGAATTATGTTTATGTATTCTATAAAGATGCTTCAAATGTCCATTCATAAGGAAATTAAGGCACAACTCTGATAATGCTGGCAGCACTACACGCCATGCGGTGGTTTCCATCATTACTACCCGTATTTCTTAAATTTATATCGTTAAATTGTTTCATTGGTCTAGTTTCCACGGTTATCTTATGATATCTCCATGTTTCCACCGTTATCTTATGATATCTCCATGTTTCCACCGTTATCTTATGATATCTCCAGGTTTCTACCGTTATCTTATGATATCTCCATGTTTTCACCGTTATCTTATGATATATCCATGTTTCCACCGTTATCTTATGATATCTCCATGTTTCCACCGTTATCTTATGATATCTCACATGTTTCCACCGTTATCTTATGAAATCTCCATGTTTCCACCGTTATCTTATGATATATTCATGTTTCCACCGTTATCTTATGATATCTCCAGGTTTCTACCGTTATCTTATGATATCTCCATGTTTCCACCGTTATCTTATGATAAATCCATGTTTCCGCACTGAGAGGTAAAGACTACTTTCAACTAGCCTAAACCAACTTAACCTATGCGCTATCCATGGCCTGAGATTGGCCCTGTTTTAGAGAATACGCCCACCTGTCATGTTCTTGTTTCCAGGGCTGGTTACCACCACTCTGACTACAATGGATGTGGCCCCGTGGGGCCCCAGACGTAGTTTCTCCGTCACGTACAGCATGTTGTTACTCAGGAAGTGCGCCCCTTCCGTCAGAGCTAGCAGGGCGGTCACCTACACAGGAAGGAGTAATATACATTTCCCCCTTTAATGTCTCACAAAGTAACAACTACATACTAATACCATACGTTTACATTATTATTATTGGTTTAGGATATGATGTCATTGGTAGTTATTCATTCAGATATATTTTTAAAATGACACCTGAACATGGGAACTGAACCCAGAACATCTAACTTAGAAAGTTAAAGTCTTACAAGTAATCCGTTCATATTAATTTGTCTAAGGCCAAATATCACTAACCACTTACGGCTTAGTCCAGAGTCAGTAAGACGCAGAATATCCTAATTAAATAAATATATATCTAATTGATATGTTTAAAGGTAGCTCACATAATTGTCTACCTTGAAAAGTATCAGTTTTACCTTGACGAATGATACAATGGCCGTATGGTATAAGCTACATAGTAGTGTATCCCATTTATATAAGCATCGTTTCAGGGCAGGCTCAGTGTAGAGTTAAAATATAGATAAGCAGGATCTGCAGCATTTGACTGTCGATTTAAGATCACAGATTATATTTCGTGTATGGCAAAAATTATAATCCTTATTAAACTTGGTAGTACCACTTTCCTAGTAATAAATTAACTTTATGGCGACTGCGTGAAGTGACTGCTTTATAATTATGACAATGCTGACCCTGATTAATCGGTGGTTTTATTTATATTGACTAGTAAGGTCTTACAAGACCAATACATATTTCACCTTAAACTACGACTAATAAAGGACCTGGATTAGCCTTTATAGATCAGTGGTGGGTGTTTGGTTTCTAAGATAAGTGTCCTGTGTTCGATTCTCGTGTTAGTGTGTCCTTTTTAACTATTTATACCTAATGATATAATAGTTTTATAAGTTGTATACATCTTTAATGCGTTCAACCTAATGATTGCAATGTAACTGTCCTCTCACTCACGTCCATACAGGAGTTGATGTTGTTCCCAATCCTCACATCCACCTCTACTGCCTCCCCCACTTTGAGGCTGTATGGCAGCTGGAAGTCGACCTGTAGTGGCCGGAACACGGACACTGCTAGAGGAGCGGAGAACCGCAGCCCCACGTTGGGCGCCAGACTGAGTACCCACAGGGACCACTTGCCTGGTTCTTCCGGGGCTGTGATCGTCTCACTCACATTGTCCCTGTTCGCAACACAGATGAGACATTATATCATGGTTCAATTTCAAAAATACTGTCCAGTATTTGTGGCAATACCTTATCAGACAGGTATAAAAGCTACAGGATCTATTTTAACGTATTTATTCTAGTTATGTGATCTATTGCTGTTTCTTTTGATGGATGATTTTATCAATGCCTGTTAATGATAGTAAAATAATAATAAGATGTTATAAATTTTGGTTTTGAAAAAAATATATATTTCTATAAATGTTTGAGGGTAGGCATACAGACACCTCCAACAATCCTCATATAAACTCCACATAGATAATCGTATGGTTTAAGATCTTACTCACTGAATATTCTGAATTAATGGGGACATGAGTGTTGAAGTATTATTTATCCCCAGGCGTTCCTAGTTTGGATTTTCTAAGTGGTTTTTAATGCTTCCTCAAGTCTTTTCAATTTTATCCTTTACATTCTACCTCAACCTCAATCATATATATATATATATATAAATATATATATATATATATATATGTTTAAAGACAGCTATTAGTAGTAATAAGTGTTGCACATATTTAAAGTAGAATTAAATGATCAAAACAAAACTTTTTTTTTATAATTGGTTTAGTAAACCACTAGATAGTGCATCTTTTAACACTTTTAGAAGGGGGGAAGTGATAGGCCAGGCTTTACATAAAGGAGGTGGGCATTATGAGATACATAATTATTTGATGACAAGCCAATATAAATCTACGTCTCTATCATGAAGTCTAATAATATTCTACTAATTAGAAATTACAATTCCTAAGATCTGCAGAAATGTTTTACTTCCATCACGTTTATTATATTTTCCCCATTTTAGTTCATCTTGGAAACTGTTTCCAACCAGACAATAAGAGAAAACATTTCTTTTCACACATATTTCTCATTTAGAGTTGAAGAACATTGAAGTTTCCTAAGTAAAAGGCAGAACAAAAAAAAGAAGAAATAGAATGTTCCCTCTCTAAAGTGTCGGTAGTTACAGTCTACTGCGTCTTGCAAGATGGACCTATCTGACACATTGTGACGTAACTTACATATGTACTGTACATTAGGAATGTGTACTACAGCTTAGTACCCACTAGGGCTACGTTCTCTTACACTAATCCGATAGGGATGAAGAATTTAAAATTGATGGGAAATGTACTGGAATTTGCCTTGCAGGTGATGGGAAAACCATTTATAAATTCCTCTATCAAATAAAACTTTCAAATATTCGAATTATAATCTCATCATTTTTTGCAATACATTCTATGTTTGTAGTGCAACTTAGACTCTACAGCCATTGGTGTAAATAATATGAATAAGTATACTTAACTTAATAAAAAGAACCGCAATTAAATATAATATTTTATAATGAGTATATTTTTATCTTGTATGACTCAAAGGTATATTTTGATTGATTACTATATTTCATGAAAGTTTTTTTTCAAGGGTGTGTTTTAAGGTAAGTTAGGTATAGATTTTCCCCCTTCTGCTTACATTCCTGCTTGGCGAGGCGATTACCTTGTTAAATGGGCTGAAAAAACCAAAGTTATCGCCACACATCTGTCTACCGTCACCCAATGCTCTCCCTTCTCCAAAACTTACCTAAACTTTTATTTCCTCTTCCCTTCTGTCTAGAAACACCCCAGAGAAGGAAATTTCCTTTCCCGGTAGGCTATTTTATGCTTGAAACAACAAGGAGTTACATACCCTATCGATTTAATAAAAACGTGGTTTGTAAAACCTTGTAGGTTATATTTCCTTGAGTTTGATGTTAATTTTAAAATAGTAATTGGCATTCTTTGCCGTTAATAATGATATATATATATATATATATATATAGAGAGAGAGAGAGAGAGAGAGAGAAAGAGAAAGAAGGACGATATATCATGTTTAAATATTAAATTGTTGACTCGCAATAAGATTTAAATACATAATATCGTAAACAGAAATAGAAGTTACTTAATATTATCTAAAAAACAAACTTAATAATATTTGTGGTGCTAAATCTTATAATTTTATTTAAAAATCAATTTAAAACATGTATGTTAAGATAATTTGTAAATTATCCTATCGATAAGGTTCAATATTAACTATTTTAATATAATTGATTTAAAACATAACAACATAATAAATAAATAAATTTAAAACTACATTTTTTTTAGTAATTCACGAATTTGAATTTCAGCCATATATTCCATCATTATGTTTATTACAAAATGTGACCCGCATTGGTGGTTGCATGGTTAAAGGCATTACTATCACTATGAACCAGATAAACCAAGAGAGAGAGAGAGAGTTAGGGATTGTAAACCAGAACAATAATTGTACTTAGGGAATTTTTTCCCAAATAGATTATTTTATTACTTTCTTCATCAAGATTTGGGTATATTTCTTCTATTTTCTACCTTCCTTATATTTATACCATAAATTTAATTATTCAAAATCCTATACGAGTACTAATACAACATGTAAAAAAATAAAAACTAGCATAACACAAAATAATATAAATTTAGTTTCCCTTATGACTTAAATGTCTAGACGATATTGTTGATTTTTTTAGTATTCCCAAGCTGTAAATGAAAACCAACGCTCAAACAGACAGTGGTGCATAGACTGATAAGCGATAAGTGAATGAATGAATATTTAGTCTATGATTAAAATCTATATCATCTGTATATATTTATCTTGCTTTCTCTGTAATCAATTAGTTGGAACTTATGATTATTTTTTACGTTATTTATTATTAGCATTTAAATAAGAAATTAATTTACATACATTGATTTTCATTTGCAAATAGTTGCATATTAATATTTTTTTAAATGAACCACCTCCTTGATTTGAAAATAATTTCTAATTTTTGTACACTTTTATAAAGCTATGATGAAATTTAATTTAGCACTTGCAATATATATTTTCTTATTTTGAGATAATTTATATACACTTCCATTTTCATTGTGTCAAAATGTTTAAAATTGTAAACTGAATATTATAATACGGTAAATCTAGATATTGGCTCATAAAATATCGCAAAAACGGATATACAATCCTCTATCTCGGGCAAATCAATACATAGTTAAAATATTTATTTGTATTAGATCATTTTAAATGTTAAAAGAGCTAATTTTGTATTAATATTTTGCTAGATAATTAAATTTATCTTAGTTTTTATGAAAAATCTTAGTTCAAAGTATATATTATATTGTAATTTAATTAATCATTATCTAAATTAATGTGTTCATAGCTTAAAGACTTTTGACCAAACCACACGAATATAAAATATTGGTAGTTTGAATGACTTTATAAATTGATACCGTAAAACTACTTATATTTTGAATAATATTCATTATCTGATCTTGAAAATATTATATACAGGGTGTTCTGAAGCTCATAGCTTAAACTGCCTAACTCCTAAGAAACCGGTTTTGAGCATGCATGCTTGCACAGGTTTTGCTCTCCCGGCGCTGTATGTTGAAACTTTGAACACAATTTAATGGTATTAGCTTAGCCCGCCAAATATAAGTGTTTAGGGATTTTGTATTACTTTTAATTCAAACACGCTATATGTGCAGTTTGGGCGTTGAGTTTCCTAGCACCCTGTATGCTAGAGGGCCTATATTTGTAAACATACCTATAGCTGAAACACTTCCATAGCCACAAATTGTCGATGTTTGTTCCCGATACTACACTTTTATGCTTCTCCTCTGTATATGAAGAACCATGACTATAAAACTGTGTTTGAGAGTCAAACCCAAGACCTCTACGAACACATTGGCGCTGGAAGAAAGCCACTCCAGCGTCCAAGAAGTCCATCTCTCTAAAGGAAAACCTTTTGTGGCTGGAACCAAAGGATAAATAAGTTTCTTCGTGTCATAAAATATGTATATTATTTGGTTGAATTTAAAAATAATTTTACAATATTTAAATAGATTATTCTGTCTAGAAAGAAGGAATGGTTGAACGATTATTATCAATTTGAAACATCAGAAACCAGTCTTAAATTTCTGAAAAGTTTGAATTTTTTTTGAAGCCTTAATTTTCTTTTTAGTTTTAAAAATTTAATACATTATTAAAATTCATACAGAAAATAAAATGTAATTTTAATTTTCTTAATAACTAATAGACCTTCTTCTACAATCAAATTGTAGATATGTGTAGCTAAATTTTCTACCGACAGTAAGATCAACACTTATAAAATATTTGTCATGAGTATAATGGCATTTAATAAAGCAAGTTTTCAATAAAAATAAAAAGTTATAATATATTTCCGCATTGATCACGACACACATTCAAGAAATGTTGAGAATTCTACCAGTAGGAAATGAAACTAAACCTAATATTTCGAAAAAAAAGAGTTTAATTTGCTTAGGCCAAAAACTATTATTGTTTATAAAACAGAAAAGATATCACCTTAAGTTGTGTCTCCGTCCCCCTTAACTTTTCACTCAAAGTTAGAGGGACAACGATTTATTTTAACTCAAAGGAGCTAGATTTAGATACAAATAACTGATTATTAACATAACATGAATTCTTATATTAATTTGAATCAATATTATATCAAAGGCCTGTGTCCAACAAAAGATTACGTTCCATAGGGACACAAGACTATGAAGTTTGGGTTTTTGTTGATTTTTTACAAGCATGTAAACATTTCTTACATGCCCATTTCTGTATAAGTAAACTATTAAAATATAAGGGTTCACCATAAACGTAAGTTGGTCTAAAGTGTAGGACAAATTACTTTAAGTTAATTTGCTTTATACCTAAATAGTTTCTCTGGAGTTAATTTTTAGTCTATATATTTGTAGGCCAACCCACTTTTGGTGAACTAAGCATTGTCTACATGATTATTTTAAATTATACTTAGGATAACTGTCTTTTGGTGAAATTAATTATAAACCAAATTGTTCCTGGGTGAAAGATCGCAAACCAAATTAATTTTGGTTATATTTTTTGGGCTAAATGAATTTAGGAGTTTTACCACATCCCCAATTAAATGAAACAATATCGCTCGGTTCTATTCATTAGAACTGATATTTACAGTAAAATTCATGACCGAATATAAATGTATGGTCATTGTTTAGCTCATTGCTTAAAATTGTGTCCAAAATTTTAATTTTCTCATTATTGATGAACCTTGTAAAATGTGTTAGTCTTTAATTAATAATCGGTTTAACAATAGTAAACCTACAAAAGTGCCAGGATTATGTACTTAAATTTTGAGAAGAATAATACAAACTATTTTGAATTAAATTCCACATATTAAGTTTTTTCTAAACTTTAAGTACTCTTCAAACTTAACAATTTCAAAAAACCGTATAAAGTAATACGATTATATTCAGAATGTTAAAAAAATTTTGGACATCATAAACCACGTCAATTGAAGTCTAACGTGTTGAAATGGTTGGTTTTATATTTTGTCAAAATAATATTTTACATAAATAACTATTCAAAGCTAGGTGTTAAATGTACGCACTTAGCTTGTTGTAAACACCTTTTTGTAGAGTTGCTATCCAAAGCCCTTAAATCGGTGCCCGACCCTGTTCGTCCACCAACAAGACACACGAGTGCTCCTGGCTGAGCCACGATGGACACATTCATCTCTTGTTTTGGGTTCCAAGACTTCCTTGATTCCGTGCTTACTGACATCTGAAACACGAGCATTGTTCTACACAGACATCTGTAACACGAGCATCGTTCTACACAGTGTCTTCTGAAACAATACTAGTGGATACACAGACAAGTAGTGGTAGCGGTGACCTGGTACAGCCCCCTTATAGGTGGAAATTGATCACGTGACCACGCCTCCTGCTCTCTGATT
>CABFOW010002415.1:0-36717 GCA_902141385.1 Timema californicum
TTTTTTTAACATTATAAATTGAGAATAAGAGCTGTGTCACGTAACTTTTTGATGTACCCCACCCTCCCCCCATGTAACAGCACGTTGACATTAGAGATCCCCTCCCCCAAGAGTTACGTGGTTTATAGACGACCCATATTTTAAGCTTAATCATTATTATATTCACCATCCTTATATTACATGAAATGAATTCTTTGAATTGATGCTTTGGTATTTATTGCAGCCTTAATAATTCAGTCAACCAGCCAGTAAGTTTTTATTGGGAGGTAATAGTTATGAATATAAACGTTACTAGTCTCTTTGGTTAAATGTTGATGTCAATTTTAAGTTAACTATTGATTGACAATATCTTTCTCTTCTTTGCTTAAATTTATTTTTTAATTAACGACAGTCGCGCTTTAAGCGATGATTTCATTTTCTATTTGCTGAGAAAAAGAAGATTAGATAAATAGCCAATGAAACAGCTCGATATTAATGACGTCATTGACGCCAACGTGTGTTATTGGTTGTTACTTTTCATAGAGGCTATATGTAGCTAAAAATTATTAAAAATATTAGTTACATTTGCACATTTGTAACATTTTGACCAATTTGATATTTTAATAGTATTTTATAAATATCCGAGTGTATTTATTTATATAACTGACTGTTAATAAGTAGATCTGAACCAAAACTCCACCCTCGAAAGCTTCGTGTGAATTCTTCCTCGTTGTTCTTCTCACCTCCTTCATCTTCCATGTGCCTGGCTACGGCGGCCATATTGTCAATTGTGTGCGAGTAGTGTCGTGCAAAATTGTTCTTGCGCTCGTATTAAAGTTTAATATCCAAATTTATCCTTAATGGCGGATAGGGATGAAAATGTGTATAAAGCTAAGCTCGCTGAGCAAGCAGAGAGGTACGATGAGATGGTAGAAGCCATGAAAAAAGTGGCTTCTTTAGATGCCGAACTCACCGTCGAAGAACGCAACTTGCTGTCAGTGGCATATAAGAATGTGATCGGTGCAAGACGAGCTAGCTGGAGGATCATCAGCTCCATTGAACAGAAGGAAGAAACCAAAGGAGCCAAGGATAAGTTGGAAATGATTCAAACCTATCGATCGCAAGTAGAAAAAGAATTAAGAGATATTTGTTCCGATATCCTAGGGCTTTTGGATAAGCATCTCATTCCCAGCGCATCTACTGGAGAGAGCAAGGTATTTTATTACAAAATGAAGGGTGATTACCATCGTTATTTGGCAGAATTTGCTACTGGTAATGATAGGAAAGAGGCTGCAGAGAATTCCCTGGTTGCATACAAAGCTGCAAGTGATATAGCTGTAACCGAGCTCTCTCCCACACACCCAATTAGGCTAGGCCTAGCACTGAATTTTTCAGTATTTTATTACGAAATACTAAACTCCCCTGATCGAGCATGCAGGTTGGCAAAGGCAGCATTTGATGATGCTATCGCCGAGTTGGATACCCTAAGTGAAGAAAGCTACAAAGACTCGACCCTCATAATGCAGTTGCTGCGAGACAACTTGACCCTGTGGACATCAGACATGCAAGGTGATGGTGGAGCGGAGACCAAGGAACAGGTACAAGATGTGGAAGATCAAGATGTGTCATAACTTGTGTGCCATTGAACTTACTCCTGTGTAGCATTCAAACAAGAACAGTGCAAAACTATTGTAACCTAATTTTTGTGTGTGTGGCAGCAATCATAATCTGAACTGGCTGCATAAACGTGGACGCACAATGTTATGTACACTTATCCAGGAGTGTGACTCAATAGAGTCTCAAGAAGTCACAATGGGAAATTTCTTAACTTTTATTATTTCGCTACTTTCCAGAGTACTTCTGATGTAATTTCTGTGCTTCTGTGTAAATTTTAATGTATGAACTGAGCTGCTACGATATCTAATTTCTTGTTTAACCTAAATTGCACTGTACTGCATATGCAAGCCAAAAGATAATATTTTTCAAACATAATTATAATTTTGAAACACAATTATCAACTTCATTACTGTATAGAAAGTATTTTGTGTTTTTGATTAATTTTAATTTTTGTACTAAGACATAACTTTCACGAATCCGCTTCTTTAGAAGAAGTTAGACTCTAGCTTATCTATTAATTTTGGTTTGAAACAAAATAGTTCAATTTTCTTTCACACATTGATCATATTTTAAACCATATTTATTGTAGTCCCCACAAAGTTTTTATTAAGTTACTTAAAATCTAAATCTTTATAGCCTTTTTGATTAAACTGTATGAGTATTAGAAGTGTTGCAATTACTAACTTAATCCTGATTTGACGTCTAATTTCTTTTGAAGAATCTCGAGAAGAATGAAGTAGCCTTTTACTTGGTTAAGGTATTTAATATTCTAATTAATTTAGCATTAAATAAAATACTGGCAACCTCATTTATTATTTAATTTCGTTCGTCTAATAAATTGGCTTTTAATTCGCATGAGACTGTATATCTCTTAAGTTATTGTTTTGCATTATTATACTAAATTTATTAGTTACTTTATTGATGTGTGAACACAAGATATTGATTGTCTAAAGTGCTGTTCTTTATTGTGGTATTCACATTGAACTCTCGGTTGTTATTTGTACCATACAAATGCTACGTGTACACAAAGTATTCTGTGTGAATTCATGGTCATTTATCTCGTGCAATGGGCATCACTTTTAAGTATTTTGTGCATTTAATGGTAGAACATTTGTCTTAGGCCCCAATAATAATCTTAAAAGTATTACTTAGCCCTCAAAATGTTTGTTGTGAAACGTTAAAGCTTATTGCTCTTTGATTTGTGTGTATAAATTAAATGTATTTAATTTACCTGAACCATTTATAAATGTGAAATAGATCCTAAGTTTTTTTTAAAATTTAGAATAAATAGCTAATTACAAAAGTTGTAGCGAGGCTATTTCCTCCATTGGAATGACTACCAGATTGTATAGTTGTGTAAAAATTCAGGTAAGTGTTCAATGTAAAATGTTACTATTTCTCCCATGTAAGACACGCTGCAGGACTGGATAAATTTATTCTAAAACCAACTTTGAGTAAAATTCACATTTCAATATTTAATTGTATAGAATATTGGCTTGTAGTAGATGAAAACAACATTATGTTAAAGGTGTACCTCTAGTCAATTTAAAGTAGAGTGACATGCTTTAAATTTTGTTTCAAAAATAATTTAAACTCATTTTCAACAATTAGAAAATTTTTGAAAGTAAGCTTATTTTGAAAGATTTTAGGGTAATTTTATGATGAATAATACAACGCAGGAAACCTACATTGAAATATAGGCAAAAGTTAGCTTATGATAAACCCATGTAGGTGTAAGAGCAAACTAAAACCTAATTTCAAAAATAGTTATTTCTCTGAATGCATGTGTGTAAAATTCAAAAGGTGGTTTTAAAGTACCGTAACCCATTAAAATTGTAAATAGCATGCAATGGCATAAATTCTTGTTCATTTACATTAAAGTATTGTGAAAAGTAAAATGTTGCAATGGAAACATTTCTTGTCCCCCCAAAAAAATCCTAAAATGTTTACAGTGATCCTAAGTAATGATTAGCTTAAGGGAAAAGGGGCATGTTGACATCAGGCTTACAACTATCAGAAGCTGAGGACACTTCTTGTTTGAGTAAAGTAAAATCCTGGTTTGTCGGCTTCAATGATTCAATAGGTAAATGAACTGGCTTGATAGTATTATGTGATAGTTATTATCTACAAATAGTTTTAATTATATTGGTATACTAAGCTATATTGTGACTGCTAACATTTTAAATCTTAACTAGCACCTTTATTGGATAGTTTGGCTTTAAACCTTTTAAAGCACAATCAAATGATCCTTTATAGATTTCAACATACCTAATTTGAATTTGAGATTTGGTACAAGTAAAGTTTTTTTCATAAATAATTAGTTAATTTTATATGCTAGCGATTCCCAAACTGTGGTATGCCGTTTAGAAGCCAAAAATAACAAGCAAATTAAAGTCTGACAAAGATAGGGCCTCATCAAGTTTATAAATATATTTGGACCAAGGGCCAAAATTAAGAGGGACTAAGACAATAATTGGAGGGGTGGTGACACTGATTCAAGCTCAAGGCAGCCATTGCTGTTGCACAATCTGTCATAATATATCCCTGGACACCATTAAAACTACTGAAATAGTAAAGCATCTTGGTGGTACTCCAAATTATGAGATTTATTGGGGTATTACACCATTCAAAAAGTTTGGGAATTGCAGAAATAGACTATTAAACACATTGATAGCATTTCAATGCCAAGCTAAAATTATTGATTGCGAAGGAAGATCATGCAACAGTGTGGGAGGTTAAAGTGTTATATCCATATCTAAGAAAACAGTGCCATTTCTTAAGTTACATTGAGTAGGGTAATATTTTTGGGTAGTAAATTGAGAAATATTACATCTTAAGTGGCACAAATTTCACAAATGTTGTGAGGTTCTGGCTAGAACTAACCTCACTCAATATGCCAAGATAATCATTCAAAAAAAAATGATATTAAAGAAGTGGCTTTTAGTGCAGCCATGCTTTATTAAATTTTGTTTGCACATATTTACCTAACAACTTTTGAAGCAACATTCTCATTCAGATAGTTAAAAAACTTTTTTTTGACAGTTTAAATGGTTAAATGTGGAATCTGATGAGAAAACAAAAAACAAATTGATTTTAAGATTGCAATGATTAAGTTTATATTACTATTAGGCACTAATGACCTTGATAAATGTTAATATTTTAAATTACTAAGTTATGTTGTTCTTGCCAACCCTCATCTATTTTTATTTTCTTTACATTATCATCTTAGTGGTGGTTGTCTCAACTTTGAAAATGTGATCTACGGTTGTTCTATTTATTTTAGAAGTTTGAATGTTTTCTCGTCTTTTCTGCTTGAAACTTTGCCACTCAAAGTCTGATTTTCATTGGAAGCCTATTATTCCAAAACTGAAAACATGTTGCCACAATGGTGAGGTAGAGTATTACAGTTATATTTAGTCTTAGTCTGTTTTATTATTCATGTTTAGGGGTGTGCAAAACTTTGAAACTTAAAAGATGTTGCTTCATAACAAATATCAACTTTGACTTTGCTTCTAAAAAAATTTTTTGCCTTCGACAATTATGAGTCTTCACCAATAATGGTCAATTATTACCATTATGAACTACTATGAGTGGTACAAGTTAATATTCACACGAAAAAAATCTTAAGTAATTGAATTGTAAGTTGATTTATCAGAATTAAACTAAATATTAGAAACAATTGTGCATTAAATCATTTTCTAAGTAATTTTATTACATAATCGAAATATATTTTTTCAAGCATAAAACAGTTTCTAAACAATAATATTTGATCTTCGATTAGGTTTCAAAAATATTTCCTATAATCAATTTGAGTTTGCTTAAAATTGAAAAATTGGACTTAGCACACCCTTACATTAATCTATAAGGAAGCTTATGATAACATTTTAGATGAACTTTATTATTTAATAAATCAAAAGAACAAACTGTTAAATTTTGGTGATTTTCAATTATTGATGGAGGTGGAAAATGGGTTTCCTATAAAAATAATGGTATAGCCTATGTAGGTGTGTGTTTTGTCAATTTTAATTTAGTTCACTTAAATAATTATTGCAATTGTTTAAAATTAACTTCTTGTGAATCTGAGTATTGATAAAATAATATTTTACATTAACTTTAGAAATAAAACTGTAAATAGCTGTTTGAACAAACACAATCCATCTTTTTTTTATATATATAATTTGGACCGGGTTGGAAAATATGGAACATTTGAAAATTAAGTAGCCCTACTCTTGTTTCTATATAATTTTTGTCAACTTACATGAAACTTTATTTTGAGGAGGCTCAGTTAAAAAAAAATGCCTTTATAATGGTGAGCATGCGGAATCTATACATTAACCATCTTTGAGAAAATTTGGCAAGTCAAAATTAGTCTTTATGTCATGAGAATTAGGGATGGTTTGAAATCCACTTTACTTGTATCAGGAGTTAGGTTAATAATCTCACTTTTAAAGCCCCTTTAAAAAATACAAAATTAAATCTCTTTTTCAATTTTATTTAAAAATTCATGCTAGAACACAATTTATTACCGTTATTTTGCCCTCAAAAGACTATCAATGACTATTGTTCTGATCCCTGTTGATTGTGTTGTCTCGTTATGCAATTTAAAGCTGTTGCATTTTTGACCATTTATAAAATGGACAGTTTGTTTTAAACTGGGCCATAGTCTGATTAATTATAACCCTTTTGAATGGAGTATTTAGATTCAACATACAAATAATTTGTAATAAATCATAAAACTTTAAATTCAAAGGTGTTGGATAGAGTTGACCTCAGTGACATAACATTACAATTAAGTGGATCACCTTGTACTATAAAATGATGGAGCATCTGCTGTTTATTTCCAATCAATACAACCATGAATGTGAACATTTTCTTGTATATGCTGAAAAATATCCTGAGACCAGTTTCTCTGTCTAGCTGTTATTTTTAAAAATATACTTTAATATTTTATCTAAGCGACACATAATCTTAACACTAATTAATTGTTGTAATACTGGTAAAGGGTGGAGAGTACTATGCTTTTTTTTCTTATAAAGTACCATAGTAAAAAGCATACATATAGGAAAACTTTTGTGAAAAATTAATTTAAAAATAAACTCATTGAACATCAGTTAAATCTATTTGAACTTGTAAATATTACGATTAATTCTAGTTCAGGAAGCAGGATTTTGATTTTGACCCGCTGCAACTTTGATTTTTCATAAAATTCTTCTTTGGCTGGCTTAAAATATTATTAATAATTTTCTGGGTCAAATGAAACTGTGAAATCTCGACTGAATCAAATTTGAGACATTTCTTCTAGATTTGTTTAGTTTAGCTTTGTGATTAAGGTGAAATTATAAAATTACACTCCGTATTTGCATTAGAAGCATATTTTGATAAGAATAAAACATAGTTGTAGCATGTAATAAAGTTATGAATGTATTTTTAACTCCTTAGTAATCCTTAAAATATCAGGTTTCTTATCATAGTTAAACTAGTTTATAATATGCTCAACTGGAGTAAATATCATATGGATAAACCCATAATTCAGCTGATTGAGAGGCTTCATAAAAATTTTCTGGGTAAATATTTTGCTGGAAGGTGAAAAATCACTATATTATAGCTTTCGTAATTCAAAATTACCAATTTATCAGAGCTAAAAACTAAATTAACTCAACAATTCAACTGAATGCAGGAAGGAAAATACTAACATAATGATTATAATTCCATGGCGTTACTCTATTTTATAAATATATTGAAATACATAATGGTGAGATAGAAAATATTTTTCAATTTGACAAGGGCACAGACAAGTAAGAAACAGACACTCAACCTTACACTGGGTTTCACTAGTGTCACTGCTGGGTGATGATAGGACTAACCGCAGCGATCCTAGTGTTGAAGGACTCAAGTTGCTAAAAGGAGCGCAACAATTTTAATCTGTAGGTTGATTATCTGAATAATAGTTTAAAAAAATTATATCTAGATTTTGTTCACATTTGTATTAGATTTGATTTCCCCCATCTTTGAATTTGTTTTATTGGCTTCAAGAGCCGAAAAACAATTATTTGGGATAGTTATTATAAACTTTCTTAGTGTTTTTCTCAGTGGCACTATAAAATTGTTCTCCAGCAAAGTACCAGCATATGAATAAATCGGTGAAATGATTAGTTAAAAGTTAAATCTCAACTAAAGAAAACCAACCACAATTTAAAAAGCTCAAATTATATCCTTCTTTACCCAACCACTCAGATTTAATGTACTTCCCAAACAAGGAGCAATGAGATTTATAATTACCAACCAATTTTGTTTTCATGTATCTGAAAATTTTAGTGTGCAATGTCCCCACAAAATATATTTAAAAAATCAATAAAAATAAAACTTGTCTATAAAGCGCCATTAGTTAACATAGGAAAATGTGATTAGCTAAATTGTATTGATATAGCTGGCTTCATCATTAACATCTAAATAGTGCATATTTGAAAAATAATTGTCTGATATTCATTAACTTTGAAATAAAAATAGATTTTTTGTTACTCATAAAACTGTTTAAAATTTTGCTAAGATAAGTAATAATTATGCTTATGTAAGTTTACTTTTTCTCTTCCAAGTTTCATGTTTGTTTTGTGTACCTTGTTAATTATTTAATTGGAAATTTAAGGTTTATGTGAAGAGATGTGTTTGTACCGGTATGTTACTGTGTTTCTAATAGAACTTGTGTTTATATTTTCATTTTGTCTCTCTGAACTAAATTAATTGCATTGCCAGAGATGTAAACTTTTTTACTTTGCAATTTGTAATTTTTATGTACCTTGTAATGTTGGATTTTATTTAAATACAATATCAAAATTTGCTTTAATGTTTGTGAATTTAATTAAACATTACCAGAAACCTCTTCTAACCACTGTTTGATAGCTTCCTAGATTTTTATTCTTTAACAGCTTGGTTAATTCAGAAAAACAAAAGGTTGTCGTTTTTATACAGTGACCTTGTTAGAATACCAGCTTGGCAGAGGCTTTCAATAAACACAAATTATAATAAGATTAGGTTAGTTTTTATCACAAACCCATTATAATGCTTTATTTGGGCAGTATATAAATGCTTGTACATTCTAAAATGAATACAACAAATTACCACTGTTCTTTATTGTTATCACAAGAATGTTGCTAAACCTTGTTTTTCATGATCATCTTATTGTTAAAAAAGATCAAAAATATCTACCAACTTTTGCTTTTGATTAAAGGGCCTGCATTTCTACGAATCCAAAACTTCAAAACTCAAGGTTAACACAACGTTTTAAACACAAAAGTGTTTTACATCAAGCCTAAACTTTATTTGACTTGGCTTAAATTTATATCTAGGAAGCCTTATCCCTCACTAATAAGGCTTAGCGACACCATTGGATATATATATATACACACACACTCCCAGATGTAAATTTGATACTCTTACCTTAAACATATTATGTTACTTCTGCAAAGTTGCCTCAGTTCCAACAGACTGTCTTTCCCTTGCACCAGTCCCTGCATGTTATTTGGCGAGCATATGGCTGCTTAACAACCAAGGCTTCATGTCTATATTGTTGGTGTTGTGACTTTTTATTTATCACCGCATCTTACCACCTGCTCAGGTTATAAGCTAAATTTCTTTATTGTTAATAATTTATAAATTATTTGGTAAAATAGTTTTGGTTTTGATTCTTTAATTTTTTCAAATGAATGGTATTTAAAAAATTTCTGTTTATATTAGTGTAACTAATTAAGTGTGTTGTGCTAACACATGTTTGTTAAATAGAACCAATATTTAATGAGTAATTTAATTGGCAAGAAAAAAAGTAGTCGCTATGAGTAATCATAGTCACTAAAGATTATGTTAACACAAATTAGTAACAATTAGTTGCTCCACCCCCTCATAGATCTTGAAATTCGAAAAAATGAACAGCAAATGTAACTTGGATTCATGTTCAGAATGCATACAACATTTTCACTGATAAATTATGAATACATTAATTCTGAACACCTTGACTTTTTGGAAACTAAAAGCTATGATTTCTTTAAAACTGCAAAGTGATTTGACTGGTACAAAGGAATTAAAAGAAAATATATCTTGCCTGTGCAGTTGGGAACATTGTCTGAATGTCAGGCTTATTTAGTATAGTTTGTTGCTAATTGGGATGTTGGGATTCGAATCTCAGACAGGTGTAATAATGCTGTTTTATATAAATGGTTTCCCACACTCCCTATACTTGAATGCGGGTAAATTCCTCTGAATCATACCTTTCTCATCCCTATATATTAGTGTAATTAAGATATATGTGTAGATCCTGAATAGGTAGTGTGATACAGTTAAAGGAAATCTATTCTCATCCTGATCACTTGGCCGGCAAAGAAAGCTACAGTACAATTTATATATAAAGGAACTTTTTTGACATCTAACAAAATTTAAATAATATATTCATACAAAACTGTATGTGATCTGTAACTGTTATTTTTGATTAATACTATTAATAACTTTGAAATACTAATAATAATAGTAATAAAGTAAAATGTTTTCATTGTTGAAAAAAAGATAGTTCAGAACTCCGCACTGATTTTCTCGCTCCATTGTCTAAAAATGGAGATATTTACTCAAAACACATAATATTATATATGAAACGAAATAATATACCCTAGCAAACCCAAGCAAAAATTAAGCTATACTTACGTAAAACATTTCTTGACTCCAGGATTTAAATTTTATAATTTTATTTTTAAAGGATTAAAGTCAACATTTGTATATTTGGACCAATAAAAAGGTTGCTATTGGGCCCATAAGGCTCAACTCCGGTTAATCTTTTCAACATTTTATTAGTGGTTGCACATCTTCAGTTCAGCGCATTAATATTAAATTCCTCATTTAAAAATTTTCACCAATAATAGTTAAGAAAATACTATTGAGTCTAAAATTAAAGAGATAGATCATTGCTGTACAAACATTTCTCCTAAGAGGTTAAAGAAAAAATAACATCAACTTTTTGAGAAACTTACTTACTCTATGACATTAAAAAGATTATTGCATTAAAATTCAAGTATTATATCTGTAAAACAAAAGATCACAAAGTTATATTAATGATTTTGAGAAAATAGAATTTTTCTTTTTTTGCCCGTTAGTAAACTACTCTATTTTAGGGTTAGGTGGACACACAGACGGGTGGCATTGCAAAAACAACTTTTTAGAATTACGGGGGTTGTGAAACATTTACCTTACATCCATCAACATCTCGGGTTAGATTTTTTTTGATAGTCACAATACTTACCTTTAGTGTTCGGAAAAAAATTTATTGGCGTATAGCTTGAAAATATTGGTTTTATAAAAATATATTTAAAATAAAAGATTTTTAATATAAATAGACCTACATATTGGCAATGAAAAGTAATTTCATATTTTAAAGAGTTACGTAGATATGATAGAAATTTAGAATTTACACATCTGTACAGAATGTCATTTTAGTAAAACATTGATAGTAGTTAAATTGTAAACAAAATTTAGCTTATATTCCTCCTTCCATATTTTTAGCGAAGAAAATGATTTCCGCTTGATCTACAATGGTGATATTTGGCCTTCTAAAGTATGTTGCTGCCACTATCCAGAGCAGACAATCAGTGAGGAGTCCCCCTCTGTAAGTCACTGTAGCATTCTGACCTTGACTCTCAAGTGAATACATCTGTAACTCCACTCGTGACCATCGATGGTGGTTTGGAGGATACCACCTAACCCAACTCCTAGTGAATATTGGTGATATTTTATCATATTATCAAAATGTTTGTGGTCTTCAAACTAAAAGTATGGAATTATTTACTAATGTTTGTTTGAATGAATTCGCTATTATTTGTTTGGTTGAAACTTGGGTTTATAGTGAAAATAAAAATTACTTTCCCTCTAACTACAATGTTATAGATTTGATAAATCATAGATTATATGATGAAGCTAGGGGTTGTGATGTTTTTATTTCTATTATTGACTATTTCTGGTGTGGATAGAAGAACCTATCTTGAAAATAATATGGAAAGTGTCTGGATTGAAATTCCAACCTTTTATAAGCAAGAACTGTAAATTGGGAACATAAATATTGCTCCCCAAACAACAGTAGCAAGATTAAATAATCACTTTACATTTCCTGAAGGTGCTTTGGCCAACTACCCCTTTCGAATAATACACTGCTTTAAAATTGATTGGAAATATTATCATGCTCAAAATATATCTAATTTCTACATTAAATTAAAAGCTACTTAGTTACTTGCATTGACTAGTATAATCGGATTAAAACAATTTAATGAAACTGATAATAATGACACTAGCCTCCTAGACATTGTTTTTACTAATTTCCACCACCCCTTGGTAACTCATAGCTCTCAATAACTAGTAAATATTGATATAGCTCATCCACCTTTATTGATTACACTAAATGTACCCATTGCTATTAAAAATAGTGCTTAACCACCACATATATTGATAATGCATGTGATGATAACTACAAACCTTACAATGAATGACCTGGTCACTGTTGATTGGTCTTGTGTTTATTCAACGAATAATCGTGAATTATATTCATGTTTATCACACTTTCGTAAATTAGTTTCAAGAACTTTGACTATAGATAAAGCCATTTGGATGAACTCAATAGAAAATAGTATCAAAAGCAAACCCAAGGATTTTTGGAAATTTGTTAAAACTAATTGTAAGAATAAAGTATCCCCGTCAAACATAGAAATTAATGGCAAGATTATAACAGATCCTTTATTAATTGCAAATGAGTTTAAGACCTACTTTCATTCCATGTATAATTCAGCCTTACCTGTACCTGTTATTGAAACTAGCGTGCCCCTGTATCCATGTCACATTACACCCTTGAATGTTGGTAATGCTATTAAAAAGTTGAGTTCTTCTACATGTGCCAGAACAAATGAAATTTCAAGCTTTATTGTTAAAGCCTGTGCCAACCTTTTCAGTCCAATGTTAGCCCATGTCTTTAACATTAGCCTGTCAAATGAAACTTTTCCCCTTATAGGAAAACAGTCTGTTTTCATACCTATTTATAAAAAGGGGCAACAACAAAATTTGTAACTAAAGACCTATTCATGTATTACTTTCTCTAAAGTATTCGAGAAAGTAATACATGAGCATACTTTCCACCACATAAAGAATAAACTCTCAAGAAATCAAAATGGCTCTATAAAAATAAATCCATCACAAATTTGGTATAATTTCCGAGACATGTTGCCCTTCAAATCTCTACCATAGGCGTGTGCAGTGGGGGTACCGTGGGTGCCAATCACTGCCACTAGTAGTCAGTAGGTCCTTTAACGCTTCTTGATATCACACAACTTCAATTTTTTGGAACATAGTATTCCAAAAGATGTGGCCTACTGCTTTGCTTGCAGGTGTTTTTCCATGAACAATAGTTCAACTTGTGGGCTCATAGAGGAAGCCTTTATTTTAACAGGATTCTATTCATGGCATAAAAAAACACGAGAAAACCAAGTGCTATAGGTCAAGTTTGGTTGGTTGGGAAAGTTTCATGAAAAAACAAAGCTGTTGATAATCAATTAGATCATGCAAAAGAAGTTGAACTAAGTGTAAAGTAGAAACAACTTAAGAAAACCCGAGATTATATGAAAAGACTTGTTGATATAGTTCATAGTTTAGCCAAAGGTGGAAAAACACTTCAAGGATATAATGAATCTGAGGTTAGTGAAGAAATAGGTCTTTTTCTGGAGATCGTAGACTTTCTTCAATAATATGAGCCTTTTGTTAAGTCATATCTAGAAAATGCACCAAATAACTGTATAATAAATGTATAAAAAATGACATACTATAGGCTTAAAGTAATGTAATTTAAAGGAAGATTGGAGATTAAATTAAAGGAACCCCATTTTCAGTCATTGCAAATGAGACCTCTGATTTTAATCACTATGAGCAGATGGCATTTGTATTTTGATATATTCCCCATGGAAAAGTTTGTTACTTTAGAATGTTTGAAGAAAACTGATGCTGGCAGTATATCGATTTAATAAACAGTATTATAGTCGTAATGGGATTTTTATGGAACATCAACAATGTCTAGTCTGTTTACTGGTGAACCGGCTAGATGAAAAGAAACGAATCCTTTTATCCTGTACGTGCACTGCTATGCTTAATGCCTAAACCTAGCTTTAGTATGTGCCCACACACAATATAAGGAAATCCCATTGATATTCAATCTCTTTGGAGTAATCTAATTGATATAGAAGCTACATTGAAGGCAGCCCTAAATGACATACTGTCTAGGAATACATTGTTAAAACTACCCACTATAAAGTGAGAACGCTGAAATCACTATCAGAAACATGTGGGGCTTGCCGATTGGAAGCAGTTTCTGTGGTTCATGGTCGGTTAAACTGCATTGTCAAGGCCATTGAGGAGACTAATGAAGGCACTTATGATTCCAAAGCAAGGGCTGAAAAGGAATTTTGTTACAAATTAAGTCATTCAACTCCATCGTTAGTTTGGAGATCATGCATCCAATCCTCCAACTGGTGGTTAAAACCAGCAAAATGCTGCAGTCACCTGAGAGTGACCGTTGCCAGGCAATGGACAAAGTGCTAAGTTTGGCTATTTCTTTAGTAGAGTTGAGAAATGACGATGTCGAATTTGATATGATTAATTCAAGGGCACATGCGACCAGCTGGGAATCGTGGCACATTTGCCAAAAAAGCAAAATATTTCGGTCCAACTAGACAACACTCCAAAAACTGCATTTCACATTGAAGACAAAAAGGACAAAATCAAGCTGTTCACATTTTACCCTGTTTGGGATACTCTCATACAGGGTTTGAATGATAAATTTAGTCAAGAAACAAAGCAAGTAATTTGTGCTACAGGCAAGATTGTGGGTATTATTAGGTCCTAAAAGTGGGTAGCTGGAAATTTTCAGACTCTTTCCACATAGTTTGACGTAGATATATCAGAACTGGAAACAAAAATAAGACTTACATTATGACAAAGTTTGCCACAATATCGGTAGCCAGCTGCACATGTTAGAGGAGCTTCTCCAAGTTGACAAGAGTGAAATCCCACCCAACAATGTGATAGGACCGGCTACAAAACCTCCTTGTTCCATTCATTGAACAAAGGCTGGTGGTGGATATGGACTTGGATGAAATTATTGAAAAGTTTAACAAACGTAACCTTCAACAGGCAGATGATATTGTAATGTTTTTATTTTTAAATTAGTAATATAAAAACATTGATTCTTTCTCATTTTTAATTTATTTAAATTGTTCAAAATATATTTTTGGGGAGAGAGGGAGGACGACCCCACCCCTTTGTCTTCCAAGCTGGCACCCCCATTAGCCACACGCTGTGTACACCTATGGTCTCCACCCAAGGCCAGATTGATGCTATTTATTTTGACTAGAGTAAGGCTTTTAACTTATGTCAGCATAGTATTATTCTTTCAAAACTTTGTAGTTTTGGCCTTTCTCACATACAGGTAAATTGGTTTAGCAGTTATTTGCATGAAATGTCATTCACTATTAAACTAGATTCACACAACTCCAACACATTTTCAGCTCCTTGTGGTATACCTCAGTGTTCTAATGTGTTTATTAAAGACATTGGTAAATATTTAAACTCCTCTAGTTATTTACTATTTGCAGATGATGTAAAATTATTTAAAATTATCAAATCAACAGCAGAGTGAATGGACTTAAAAAATTGTATATATGATATTTCACCATTGGTCAATGACAACAGTCATTTTCCTTTACATTGATGATCTATGTGATCTCCTGGACAACAAATTCTACTTCCACCATCATGTTGACCATATAATATATCAATCATTGAAATTACTTGGACTTATTTTAATTTATTACCTCATCATTTAAAAAAGTTGACTGTTTTTATGTCTGTACTATGCCCTGGTTAGATCTAAGCTAGAATATACTACTGTTGCTTGGAGTTCCATTACCTTAATTGACTCTCTCAGGTTGCAAAACGTTCGAAGAAAATTTGTTGCTGCATGCGTTTAGAAATTCTTTACTAACCTGATTATAATTTTGACAGAATTTGAAACCTCTTAGGGCTTCAAACTCTCTTCTAGCGTGGACTTTATTGTGATGCCCTTTTTGATTTTAATGTTTTCAAAAGCAACATTTCTTTTAAATTTGCCCTTGATCATGTAGGCTATAATCTATAGCGCAAATTCTAGATTTTTCAAATTTGACTTTTATCACAAAACAAAAGCTAAACTCAGAGTTATTTAAGGAATTCCATTATCACTAAGATATTCTGCTTTATTTTTGTCTTCTTATTGTAATTGCTTTTTAAATACTTCCGCTTTTACTACCCTCAAGCTATTTTGTATTTATTATTATAATTATTTCCTATTTTTTTGTAACTATTTATCAGTATTTTTCATTATTTATTGTTTATATTATTTTCTTATGTTATTATACATGCTTATAAGGTACTTGTGTATTTTTCAGTGCTGGCCTGTTAGAGGTCTCACAAATGTTGGTCAGCATTATAATAAAGGAAGTTGAAATAATAATAATAATTATTATTTAATAATAAATAATAATTTATATTGATTATTATTATTCATAATGTTTTATTTACAAAATGTTTTGTTGAGTTTTGAAACATGCTTTAGTTATTTAGTGATTTGAAGACTCAAACATCAACTTCTAGCTTAATTTTAAAATGGAAATAAAAACAGAGTGTTAGAAAAGCCATACTTAAGCCCCCATTTAACCCATTTCAACACTTATCCTCTTACATCACAAATTCAATCAATATATTATTAATCAAGGGTATTTTAATGTTTTCTAGAAAACAATAAATTTGATTGCTCTGTTGTTTTGAGTAGAAATATAAATACTTTGGATATAGTTTATGTATACATAAAAAGGGTGAATAATCATGCCTTTACTTTAAAAATATATATTTAAGTGCAGTTTTCCCAATCTAGTACCTGCATTAAAGCTGAGTTTAAATTATGTGTGATTGCTATGAATGACGTTCATGGATTAATTTTAACAAAGTTCTAGATTATATAATTAAAAACGTTCACCTAGAACTTGACTTTAATACTAAAACTAGTAATTGTTAGTGAATTAAATGGAATGACACAGTTACTATAATTAATAACTCCACTATGGCAGGAAAAATAAAAGTAACTTAATTTCTTTTTTAAAGTTTTAAAGGGTTTTGTTTTTACAAACTTACATAGTTTAATTTTCTAATGCTACATTAAGCAATCAAGTGATATGTTTCCAAGTACTTTTTACATTTGCATTAGTAAAAATAAGTTCCCATTTTATGATTCTACTACAAGCTAAATATTACTGTATTTACAAAGGAAAAATGGCGACAAATGGTTATTTTAAATTAAACATCGAATAGAGGAAAAAAATGCAAGGCCCAAATACTTAGCAGAAAATTGTAGGCCTCAAAGTTCACAATTAAAAACACAACAAAACACAAAATATTTATGAAATTTTCAAGGTACGTCAGTTCCCTTCTTCAGAAGAAGATAGTAAAACACTGATTGGACTATGACAGCATGGCTAGAGGTAGATCATGGTCACTTAGATACTGTTGTTGCCTGTTTCTTCATTTATTTATTTTTTGTTTGAATTCTGTAATTGCCTGTTCCAACTTATGTCTCGACTCTTAGTAGATGGATAGAATGTTGTATTTATATTATGTCGAATTATTGAATTATTAAATTATCAGTTATTATTATTGTTTATATAGAAATTATAATGATAATCTCCCAAAATCCAACTCCTTGTACACACCGTGGGAGATGGTTAACAGCAAGAAGTAGGGAATTGAGTGTGGGGGCGAAATGCAGAGGGGAATGTGTGTAATATGGTATGGTGAAGGCCTTACATAAAACCTGAAAAGTGGCAGCTGATGGGATTTTGGTGAAGCTAGGATGGGCCTAGCAAGCCAGTAGCAAATAGTAAAAATGCTTTCAATAGAATAACAAGCCTCATAAAGGACAGAACTAAAGGCAACAGACCTGGAAAAGGACTGAGAATAGGAACAATGAATGTATGCATATTGACGAGGAAAGTGTAAGAGATTGTAGACCTCATGAAGAGGAGACTGGATATAATCAAACTGCCAGAGACAATATGGAGAGGGGAAGGAATAATGGATTTGAGGAAAGGATTCAGAGTGTACTGGATTGGAAATGAAGAGAGAAGAAATGGAGTGGGAGTGGTGGCGAGACAAGGACTAAAGGAGGAAGTAAAGGGATCAGTGATAGGAAATTGAAGTTGAAAACAGAAGTGAAGAGCGCGAATATGGACCCACAGGTGGATTGACCCTCTGAGGAGAAGGAAGAGTTTGAGGAAGAGATGCAAAAATAGCTGGGTCAGTAGAGTCTGACAGTAGTCATGGGGACTTCAATGCACATGATGGAACAGAGAGACGAGGTTACGAGGAAGTACTTGGACCCGATGGCTAAGAATCAGGAATGAAGAAGGCGAGAGATTGCTGGACATGTGTAAAAGGGGAAAAACAAAATAGGCAGCAGTCAGGAAAGGGCAATGGATATAACATGGAAGGATGTTGAAGAAGCACTGTGAAAAATGAAGAGTGGGAAAGCACCAGGAGTCATTGGCACCAGGAGCGGTCATTGTGGAAAAGCTGAGGTGGTGGAAGTACAGGTACTGCAGTGGCTGACTATCCCTATATTTAAAAAGGGGGATAGGAGGAAATGTGGTAATTATATGGAAGTAACAAATGTGCCACTGTGTAAAGATATATAAGGAAGTAATAGAGAGGAAAGCCAGAAGGATAGTGGAAGGAGGATTGAGGGAGGAGCAGTATGGTTTCAGATTAAGTAGATCCACAGTGGACCAAAAATTTGCCATGAGGCAGTTGCAGGAACAGCATTATTATTTCAAGAAGGATCTGATGGCTTTTCTGGACACAGAAAAAGTTTATGACAGTGTGTGCAAACTTAACATGTGGGAAGCATTGAATAATAAAGGCATGAAAGATGGGAGTGGAGAGGATGGAATGGTTTGAAATAGGTAAGAGCGCTCTCGCCAATGTTGTTCATGGGACTAATGGATGTAATGAGGGCAACCTGATGGTGTGGGGAAACAAGGAGCCATGAAGGCAGGAACAGTAGGATGTATGGAATGAGGTGGTAGTAAAATATGAACACAAGGGGAGTAACATTAGGAGGAGAGCAATTTAAGAAAGTGGAAGGCTTTAAGTACTTGGGAAGTGCGGTAGAGGAAAGAGGAAGATACGAGAGAGAAATTGGGGAGAGAGAAATTGTGGAGAGAGGGAGGCAAGCAGAGACCTTTAACAAAAGTGTGAGAAGTCTGGTATGGAGTAGAGCTGTACCGCAGAAATGCAAAGGAAAGGGATGGGAGCAGGATACAAGCATGTAAGATTACAATTATGAAAAGTAGACTGGGAGTGACATGGATGTACACGGTGAGGAGGAATGAAAGGATAAGAGAGAGAGAGAGTGGAGGAAGAATCCCTACAGAATAGGATAAAGAAGGTGGTATGAGCATGTGAAGAGGATGGAAGAGGGGAGGATTCCATGGAGGATGCTTGAAATGGAGGTGGCAAGCAGGCAGCCAAGAATAAGAGGTGGTAGGAGGACAAGTAAATGGAGAGGCTTATGTTTGAGACAGACCCTGCCAGTGGCCGGAAACTGTGCATGATGATGATAAAGAAATTATTGATTGGTGTGAGTAGGCCTGCTTGGAAGAAAAGGAGAGATGGTTAACTAAGGTGGAGACCAGGTGGTGCCTGAATCTCATTATATATCGGTGAGAAAGTTTCCACCTATGAAGTATAAAAAAATAATTCAAGAAACAGGCAACAACAGTATCTAAGCACCATTATCTACCTCTAGCCATGCTGTCATAGTCCATTTGATGTTTAGTTGTGTTTTTAATTGTGAACTTTGATCCCCAAACTTTTGTGTTAAGTGTGTAGGCCTTCTCCTTCTCTCATATTTTCAATGTTTTATTACTGTATTTAGTAATTTGCATTTATAAAATAAACATTTTTAGGCCATTATGCATCAACAATACAATGAGATGTGCATTATTAATCTTCATTCTCACAATTCCATTGGTGTTTAGTCTAAATAGCAAAAAACTAAAATACAACTCTAAATTTATAATAATGAAGTAGTAATACTGAATTACATTAAAACTAAAGAATACTGGGATGAAACAATGAAATACTAAGTATAAACAACATTTTCTAAAACTACTTTTCTTGGTAATATTGTTTTAACAAATATAGCATTTTCATTGAAAATATAAAAATCAACAGTTTCCAAAAAACAAAATATACATATTTTGAATGCATACATAGGTGTTATTTAATTTATACACAACACATACAAAGGTTTATTCCAAAATTAATTGCACATAATTTGAAATTAAAAACTATTTGTACTCTACTTTGTTGTTTAATAATGGAACTGTAATAAAACATCAAATGTTTATACTTTTTCCTGTAAGTTCAAATCATCACTCTCTCTTCCTTAATTCTGTGATTAGTTTGTAATGGAGAGCTAGTTCAAATTTGGTATTAATAGTCAAATTAAGATGTGCATCTTTCAACAAAGTTTTAAACTAGATAAATATGCTTGTACAGTATTTTGATGAAGGTAGGATAAAAAAAAGTCATTACAACTAATTTTGTCTATGTAAGTGATAAACATCAAATTTTCTGATACAACCAAACATGGATAATCTAGTTTTGATGAAAAGAAAACACACCGTGAAATGCCTGTTTGAATGTATTTTGTTAAAAATTTAAAATGGTTAGTGTTAAGTTTCTAAGTCTTTTTATGAAATATCAGTTAGCTATGATTGGGTTTTAAAGTTTTAATTTTTTAAATATATTATCAAAATAGGTGACATTATAATATGCTTTATACATGGTCAAATCTACATTCATTCAGTATTATAAAAAAAATCTCTTTAAAGAAATAATTCAAAAGTCTATAATGATTTAAATGAATACTAACATATTTAAGATTGCACGGAAATTTAAATCCTTCCTGTATGTTACTCTAAAGTTTGATTTTTAGTGAATAAATAAGTGTCCTTTGATTTATCTTTTTGAGTGTTTTTTAGATGGTCAGTAAAATATATTTTTTATTTGAAAAACTAGAAACATGAAGTTTTTTTGCTCTAAAAATGCATTATTGATAAATATTATTTTGGTAAAAAAGCACACGCACGCACGCACGCACGCACACGCACACACACACACACACACACACACACACACACACACCCCACAAGAGTATCGGGTAACTGGGAGAGTACCTCAGGGCTCGGTTCTTGGGCCCCTCTTGTGGAACATCATGTATGATGGACTTCTGAAGCTCGTGCTACCAAGAGCAGTGACACCCGTAGCCTTTGCTGATGATGTCGCACTTGTCATTGAAGGGAAACACCTGGAGGACATCAGAAACCTTTTGAGGTCACATTCACGAGGATTCAGCGGTGGATGGATTCGGTTGGCCTGAAGCTGGCAGAGCACAAAACTGAGGCAGTATTGATCACAAGCAGGAAGAAGATTGAGACAATCTCACTGTGAGTGGGTAAGCATGAGACCACGTCCCAGCCATACATTCGGTATTTGGGGGTGATGCTTGACTCGAGACTCAACTTTAAGCAGCAGGCGGAGCATGTCGGTGCCAAGGCAGCTGTGGTTGGGACTGTTCTATCACGGCTCATGCCCAATGTGGGAGGCCCCAAACAGAGAAGGAGAGCACTCCTGTCATCGGTTGTCACGTCAGTCCTCACGTATGGAATTTCCATATGGGCCGATGTACTGACGCTTCAGGAGTCCCGTCGTAAAGTGGCACCAGTCTACCGGCTGAGTGCTTTACGAATAGCAAGTGCATTCCGCACGGTATCAGAAGATGCGGTGTGCGTTATCGCCGGAGTGCTGCCGATTGGGGTCTTGGCGGAAGAGCGGAAGACCTTGTATCGTCGCAAAGGTCTAACATCGCTGAGCGCAGAGGAGTTGAAGAGGCAGGAGCGGCGAAGCAGTCTCCAACGATGGCAGCGGCTGTGGGATGCCTCCACCAAGGGGAGATGGACTTACCGTTTGATTCCCAAAGTGGATAGGTGGTACAATCGCAGCCACGGAGCTGTCAATTACTACTTGACACAGATGATCTCGGGACACGGGTGCTTCCGGGCATACCTATACAAGTTCAAGTACGAGGATTCTCCGGAGTGCCCCACCTGTCGCGGAGTAGAGGAGAATGCTGAGCATGTGTTCTTCACATGTCCGCGGTATGATACCCAGCGTGAAAAGCTGGAGGCCGCAGTAGAGGGGAAAATTACGCCGGAAAGCTTGGTGGATATGATGCTCTCATCAGAGGCAGCGTGGGAGGCGACAAGCACGTTCTCGACGGAAGTACTCAAGGGTCTACGCCACAAAGAGCAGGAGAGGAAGAAAAAAGAATCGGAAGGAAAGAGCCTAGTACATCCGTAATCCCACCGCCAACATCTAGGTGGGAACGGGTAAGTAGGAGAGGCCAAGTCACAGGAGGAAGAGCGGAACAACAGCTAATGCCTTCCCCCACGAAGTAATACCTAACGGTGGTTCCATGGGGGAGTAACAGTGGCGAGGAGAAGAGGGTCAGGTTTTTTAGTCGGTAGGGGTTTGGTCAAGCCTAAACACGCCGCAAATAAAAAAAAACCCATACACATCCACCCACCCACACACACACAAATTTTCTTAGCAATAGAAATAACTTTTTTTGAACTTTGAATTGGAAAAAATAAGAATTACTTGAATTATAACAGAGTTTTCAAAGATTCAGTTGTTTACTAACTAAAAGAAACAGTCAAAAAATCTAAACTATTCTGGAACATTTGCAAGTACTTGGTAATCATGGTAGTGAGTGAGGGAAGTCTAAGATTTAAATTCCTGCATGCACACTCTTATGTTAAAGTTATTTGAGAAAGTGTTGAAATAATATAATAGAAAATGTGATCAGAACAAGATTCAAACCCTTAAGGTTCCAAGTTCAATTTACAGTCTGGTGACATAGTAAAAATATGTAATGTTCTCCTCACTTACCTGATTGTTCCTTTTTCTAGAGTTAAAATTTATACACAACTGATTATTAAATTAAATAAGTTGTCAGAAGGCTCTTTCTTATATATTAAATATAAGTACTTTTGAGAGCAAATTTTCCCTACATTTAAAAAATTTAAAATTGTATTTAATTTATAGCAAATAAGATTATTTTAATGTTATGGTTGTTTCCTTACAAAATACAATTATTAATACTTGAGTACACACTTTCATAATATAATCTATAGCTCAGTTTTACCAATAAATAACAGTCACATTCAAAAGAATATTTCCTAATTAGTTTATTTAAAATAATGTTTTTAATAAGTTTATAATTTTATTTACTTAATACAAAAATTAATATTTGCTTTAAAAATTAGGCGATGGAAATTTAATAAACAAAGGCATAAATTAATATAAGTTGTGCTTCTTATTTTAATTATGACTTCTAGACAAGCTCTTTTCATTATTCTCTTACATATTATTTTAAGTACACTCAATCACATATTTAACACAGTATTGCTCTTCATTTAAATAAAAACTAGCTAGGCAAATAACATTTTAGTTTAAAATAATGAAATTATTTTATTTAAAAATATGTATTAAAAAAAATTGTTTTAGACAGCAGATAAAGATTGTGAGGTTATGTATATTTATATTATGTCATTTCATGTAATGGTTAATTAAAAAAAAATTAAATCTAATAAAACTGGAAATTCAATAGAAGATTAGCCTGACTTTATAGTTTTCCTTGTTAATGCAAGTGTTAAGACATGGATCACTAACCCAAATAGAGCTGGGCCCACATTTGATCAATTTCGTAGCAGATGTCATCTATTTTATTTGTTAAAAGTGAGATTTTAAAAACTAGCCTTATTAAATAAATAAGCAAACCCTTTCATTTACCTACTTACAACATAGGCAATGGTGAAAGTTTTGTAGTCAAAGTGTTTAACAGCAAAGTTACACTTTTAATTATTTTTTTATCATTATAATTAAGAATGAACTATCTTGTAGCTAAATTGATAAAATTTTCTTTTCTTTTAAAGATCATAAATACTCTGAAAAAATAAAGTTTCAAATTCTTAAATAACTCGCTGAATTAGACTTAGTGATGTGCTAGATCTAAGATATGGTGAGCATGTTTAAATCACTCATGAATCCGAAAAAAATATTTGTGTAAGTTTACATGGTTGTTAAATAATGTGTTATTTTAAGGGAATGTGACAAAATTAAATTTTAAATTCACACCATGTCTCCAAAACAGTTCTATAGGGTGGATTTTTTTTAGTTAAAAGCAAGCTCAACTGATATAAATTGTATGGTATAAAATACTTAATTACTCTTACACTATGGCATTAAGAACTCATAAGTTCATTGCCATAATTACAAAAGTACGCCACCTATCCATATCCTGAGCTAGTTCTATCCAATCCACCTCATCACACCCATTTCCTATATTGAGCTAGTTCTATCCAGTCCACCTTATTACACCATATCTCTTTCAGGTCCATTCTAATGTTATCTTCCCATCTGTGTCTAGGTATTCCCAATGGTCTCTTCCCATTGAGGTTGTCAGTCGATACCCCAAACACGGTTCTAGATTCTTCCGTTTGTGCAAGATGTCTTGCCCACTGTAATCTAGGATACTTGATTATCTTAACAATGTCTTTTAATTAGTAAAGGGTATGTAACTCATCAATACCTAACTTCCTCCACTCCTCAAGAGCTTCATCTCTTTTATGGCATGTAATGTAAGAGACCACATTTCACACCCATAGAGAACCATAAACTTACAGTTTTGCATATAATATTCAATAAAAAATGAGGCAGTATATTATTTATTTGTTAAGTCCACAAGTGACCAGTGACCAATACATAGGTATACATTATAAATTCATGGTTTTATGATACACACTACATAATTATTCCTGCAGACAATTATTCTTATTGCAAGTAGAAAGATTACTTAAATTTGTGTCAGAATACTATCTGTGAATTTATTAAGATAAAGGCTTGCTGACCAGATAACAGTCAGCACATAATTAGAGTTCCACTCAAACCAGGTAGTTTTTTTACATTATTCATAATGGAAGAGTTTTCCCAAATTAAAAAGTATTACATAACGTTTCAAAATTGCTTTCCTCTGATAAAAAATGTTTAAAAATAAACTCCAATTATATATATTGTTGAAACGATTTTTACTTTTTAAAGTTTCTAAAATAAACTCCATAACTGTTTACAAAAGCTCAATGGGAAAATTAACAAAACATTTCAGACAGCTTAAATGATGAAAGAAAACAGCCATTAAACAAAGAAAGCAGACTTTTAAGTTATTCACCTTTTAAAACCTCTAAGGATATTATTGATAATAAGTTAACAGTGCTGACTAAATATCAGGTTCATCTATTCTTGCTTGCCAGTAACATCACCGTTTGAATCCCAGCCAGGTGTATTGAGGGTGTTTTTATATAAATTGTTTACCATTATCCTCACATGAGAATAGTTGAAAAGCTAAACAACTTGGGTTTCCAGATTTCAACTAGGAATATTAGAGCTAATCTAATTTTTTCCCCTTAACCCATGACTAGAATGCACATAAGAAAAATATAGCTTTAAATAATTATAGGGATATCGACAAGATGACCACTGTAAGCAATTTATCAACTACCTACTATAAATTGTAGCTATCAATAGTCGTAGAGTTTTATTTCTGTCTCAAAGCTTCAATTCTTTATTGATATTCTGGACAGTTTTAGGAAACCAAGTTTCTGATTTGATAATATTAAAAGACAATGTTCCTTGGTTGCTCGTGAATGAATTTAATATTTTGGAAGGATTAAAATGGCTTCATTTATGCCCTATGCGTGCATCTTTAAATTTAAGCTTTACACATCTTTATTGAAAACATTAAAATGCTACAACAGGCATATTAACTAAATTAACATTCCTCCTTATTCACATTACTAATGCCACTTAAGCTGGAGGATACAAAAAAGAGTATTATAGTTTTAAAATCTAACATCATAACAGCATATCACTTTTGATGGATTGACAAAAACAATTTTGAAGGCAATAATACAGTATGGCCATTTGGTTTACATTCACAAATGGCAATACTGTATTATTTTCAATCAAAACAATTTAGTAAATGATTTCATTTTGAATATCAGTTGATAGAGCTATCACATCTAGCTATCAATGATACAACATAAATTTACATGAGAATATTTAATGAATTACATCTATTTAAATTTAAACAGAAAGCATAATTTCCAATAAATGAATTTTAAAAACCATTTGTGCAAAAGTATATTGTGCATACAAAATTACAAACAATTATGACAAATTAATTTTAGAAATGTGTATCCTTATATAAATAAACAAGATATGCTTGAACTCGTCATCGTCATCATCGTCATCGTCATCATCGTCATCATCATCATCATCATCATCATCATCATCATCATCATCATCATCATCATCATCAATTGTTTCCAGCCTGTGGCCGGGTCAGTTTAGTAAAATGCCTCCCTCTTCCTCTACCCTTCCTCCCTTCTTCCTTCTTTTATTGCGTCCCTTCTTCTCTACTCACTTGCATACTTTCTGTAATCTGTTCCTCCAATCTCTTTCTTGCAGTCGTTTTCCCACATACTTCAATGCTAGGATTTTCTTTGGCATTCACTCCTACTCCATCCTCATTACATGTCCATACCATCTCAGCCTTGCTTCCTCTACTATCTCATGTACTCCCTTTACTCTTACTCTTTCCCGGATAACTTCATTCCTTATCCTGTTTCTCCTTGTGACAGTTAACGTGCTCCTAACAAACTTCATTGCCAAAGCTTCCAAATTCCTTTCTCTCTTACATTCAATGTTTATACTTCTGATGTATATGTGACAATGGTTATAAAGTACACCCTATTTAACACTTCCTTACACTTCAAGGGCACTTACCTTCTCCATATCAGGACTCATACACACCTATGTTTGAAAGAATATTCTAAAAATTGTGAGGAGCATGTTAGCTGTCACAAGGAGAAACAGGATTAGGAATGAGATTATTCAGGCAAGAGTGGGGGTACAGGCATTACATAAGATAGTAGAGGGAAAAAGACAGAGATGGTATGGTCATGTAATAAGGATGGAAAAGGAGAGAATACCAAAGCGAATGATGAGAGTATGTAGGAAAAAGGCCACAAGAGAAACCAAGAAAGAGCTAGAAGTAACATATAACAGTAAGTGTGTAAATGAGAGGAGAAGAGTGTGAGCAATTAAAGGAGGAAGAATAGTGGTAGGATAGAGGAAGCTGGAGACATTTTACAAGGCTGATGTCAACCTTGGTGGTCTTGGGGTAAAGTGCTCGCCTCAGGACTCAATGTCCGTGGGTTCAAGCCCAGACGGGGACAACAGATGTTTCTTGAGTGAAAAAAATCTGTAGCACAACTTCCTTCAGAGGGGAAGTAAAGCCGTCAATTGTGGGATGTAAAATAAATCTGGAAGGTACGTGAAAATACCTTTCTCGGCAAAATTGATATACCCTATCGCTCTCACTCATAGAAATTCTCGTGTACCAATACAATCAGTCATTTCAGAAAGTGCATGCTAAATACCTCAAATAATTAAAAACAAAAATAAAGGTTGACCCAACCACAGGCTGGAAACAGTTTATGATGCTCATGATAGTGATGATTATAAAGATGTTAACTATAAATAATTATAATTATAATAATAAAGAGGTTTTGGCACATGGCCATACTAACACAATACTCAATTTATTACACTTAATCATGTTTTTAGTCATATTAATAATTAAAGAAGAGTTCTTTTTAGGCCTGAGTGGGATCTTGAACTTAGAAAAATTGGATGTTCCAGAAAATCAGGCAGGAAAAATTATTTCCTGGGATTTATCGAGAAAAAAATTACTATTAAAAAGTTTCAATAAAACAATCGTTTATTAATGTCACATTTATATTTAATATTCACTAAGAATGTTATTAATTTATTGAAAATTAATTAACCTTATTTTTCGTTAAGATGGATACATGAAACTTTAGTTGCTTTTATTTTACAATTACCTAGTCAACCCAACTGAGTGCCATTAAATAACATAACATCACAAGACTACATATAATTGATGTTCATACTTATCTCTGAATAGATTTAAGTCAGAAAAATATAGTTATGCTTAGCACAAAATAATAATAATAATAATAATAATAATAATAATAAATTATACAAAAAATACATCATCATACTTATATGTATAGAGAGACATCTATTTATAATAATATTATTATTTGGAATGGCATCCATTTGCTTTGGTATCATAGGTAATTACAGTAGGATAAAACAATATTTTTAGAGTCCAATAGCGCTTAATGTGAGAGGTTTAGTAACTGGGCACACTGGCTCAATTAAGAAAGGTTTTTGTGATTCTTATGGCAAGGACTGTTTCTCACTTTTATTTATTCTTTTATCTTGAGGTTTTACTGTCTAAGTATCAGTTATTAAAGTTTCCACCCTGAATTTTTTACTTGAGAAAGTTTTAATCAATCATAAAATATATCTTTAGAAATTATCTATATTCATACCAAAATTGTTGATTAAAAATACACAATTAAAAAAGTTGAATTATAACTGTGTTTTTCATTTTACATTCCTCATCACCTGTTAGAGAAAATAATATTTAGTTTTTATTTGAATAACTTACAATTTAAAACTAAATTAATATAAACATTTTGAGGGTGCTTTTTTTTCTTCCTTTGAAATACTGTACAAGATTATATAAATTAATAATTTATTATTCAAACATATAAATGCAACTAAGTTATAATATTTGTCCCTTTTCCCAAACTTATTAAAAAATATTTTTGACATCTACTACTACATTTTAACTTGCAACTATAAAATTTGATCCCTTTTTCATCAAATTGCCAAAAGTTTCTAATTATTTGATCAATTTTCTTTTTGAATTAATGGGCATGAATGGAAAGGATAAGTTTAGATTAAACCTATAAATCTGTAAAATAAATCTCTGTTTAAAGTTGAAAATTAGTTTAATTTTTTTTTCCTGGTTGCCGTGCAAAATTGTTATTTCCCGCTCAAAAATTTCCTGAAGTCAAAATGTCATTCCCACACAAGCCTAGTTCTTTTATCTTCAAAATATGAGGTAAATTAAAGATTCGATGGTTAATCAAAGACATACGTTACAAATACCTGGTTTAGATTAATAATTTACCAATTAATAAATGTAAATGAGAACATTCAACTGAAAATTCACATAGATCCACATTATTCCAACAGTTTATTAAAATTTTGGAATATTTATATAACAAATTATGAATCAACAGAAATACTATTAATTGAGGTGGCAAAATAATATTAACATATATATATGTTTTTTGCACGACAGTTAATCTCATATTCATAGCTCCTTTTCTTATTTTATATTTGTAACTGCCATGTTGATCAAAATTGGAAAAATGACTACAATTTCAATTAGTTAACAAATTATAATATATACTGAACACATTATCTTATCATTAATTCATAATCAATAATAAAAAACATAATTATAATTGTTTGACAGATTTTATTATTTAAGATTTTTGAAACAACAGACATTCCATTATAATGTGTATATTAAAGAGTTGATTTTTTTTTCTTTGGATAGTTTGGTGATACATAAATATATTTTTGAAGAATAATTATTTAAAGCAACTTTTTTTAGTGTCAGAAAAACCTCTTCTTTTCTGTTCCTTATTTCATATTTATAAACATTTAAATGAAATGTTGCTATTTGCCTTAATTAAGTATCATACCATCAAAAATGATATCAGTCCTATTATAAATGTATCATTTGATTTGATTAGTACAGTCAACGCTGGATAACTTGGACAAAATTATTTTCTGAAAATAAAATTTTATTTAGAACACGCCAGCCACATGCTGCCAAGCTAAAGATGTTACAGAAGTAGTGTAATGCAGGGTATTGGCGGAGATCTTGCAACACAGCACTACTACCCCTCCCATCTCACCCCCATGATTGAACACCATAAGCTTCCATTCACGCCACACCAGTTGAGAGAAAGCCAATATCAAGTTAACCTCTGTCTAACAATGGCATAGAACATGAGAAAGTGTGTTTCTTTGAGTGTTGTAGAGAAAATGAAACCTATTAAACAATGAGAATCTGGTGTTTCTGTGGCAAATGTGTGTAGGGAATATGGCATCACCAAACAAATAGTTTCAGGCACAAGAAAGAAAAAGGATAAGTTGAAGACGTTTGCTTTGCAGTGTGATGTTGAAAAAACAGTTTCCAGTAGAAAACGAACGAAGTTGTTTAGTGACACAAACCTGCAAAAGGCAGTACATAAATGGTATGTGCAAAAACAGACTAGTGGGGTCATAGTTGTGGGTGTGGAGCTTCAAGTGGCAGTTGAGAGACTTGCTAAGCACATGAACATTGAATTTAAAGCAAGTGGTGGCTGGCTGTATTGTTTCCGCAACCGGCATGGTATTTTTAACAAGAGAATGTTTGGTGAAGCGCCCACTGCCGATAAAGCTAGTGTTGAGCCATTTAGAACACGACTTGACACTCTAATTAAGGAAGAAGGGTAAACCTGTACGCAACTATACGATGCTGACAAGACCAGGCTGTTTTGGAGTTCGCTACCTGAAAAAACGCAGACTTATAAGCATGAGGGCATCGTACCTGGACAAAAGCTTAGCAAAGAGAGAGACTTTCGGCCTTGTGTGCTTAAGTCTATGCTGGATGACCTGCCTGTGCATTATACTAACTCAAAAAATGCATGGTTCACACAAGTACTCACGCAAGATTGGTTTCAAAAAACAGTTTGTTTCTGAAGTGCGATGATTCCAAATTGAGATTCTGAAGATTGGCCCTAGTGACATCAAGGCAGTTTTACTTGTAGACAACGTTCAATCTCATCCAACTAAGAAGATGTGTAACAGTGATGGAAACATTAAGTGCCTGACATTGCCTCCCAATACCACCTCACTTATCCAACCAATGGATCAGGGCGTTATTTGACATGCAAGAGATAGTATAAAAAGAGGTTTCTTGATGAAGTGATGGTGGTACAGGAGGAACCTCTGGACAAAGAAGAGGACACGCGAGGCCAGAGAACATTGCAGAACAGCCGTGACTACAGCATCAAGTCCGCAATTTTAAACTGGGTCTTTGCTTGGAATGAAGTAAAAACGTTCATGCTTGTTAACTGCTGGAATAAACCTCTTTTTGACAGAGATGTAGAGCATAATTTAGAGGGTTGTGAGGTCAGTGATTACCATGAGACATTGTTAGTGTGTGGTGAAACTGGGCCCACTGAAGAAAACATTCGTGAGTGGTTAGATGGAGAAGATGGAGACCCTGGCTACCAGATCCAGACAGAGGAAGAACATCGCTTGCGATGTTCTGTCTCATACCACCACGGACCAGAATACAAAGGAGGAGGAATTACAGACCTTGTCTAAGTCAAAGCTGTCAAGTGCTTGTGACGCTCTAGACATACTTATTGGTGTTATAGATTCGACTTCAGACCTGAGCTACAGCCTTTCTATAGACACTTCAGGACTGCACGTGAGATAATTGTTCAGAAGCAACATCAAAAATATTCACAGAAGATTGACAGCTTCTTCAAACCTACATCTGCTGAGCAAAATATCGTCACAGTGGCATACCAATCACCACCGTACTCCTATAATAGGCCTAGGCCTACCGAAAGAGGGTATGAATCAGACTCTGACCAAAATATTGAGGTCAGTAAGTTAGTGTCAATTTTATCGTTCTGTACACAGAGTACAGTATATAGATAATTTGCCAGTAGTACTATAGGCCTATTTTAATCTCAACCGATCCCATTCCATTACTTAGCTGTGTTATTTGTGTATGTGTCTTATCTGATACGTATAGTTTACCTCGTCACATTAAAGTATAATATTACTTTAGACAAATATCAGTTTTAATTCCTTAGGCACAACTTTATTTCTCCTCGATAAGACCAACTTTTCATAGCTCGGACAGACCCCCGCCCCCTTAAGTACGAGTTATTGAGCGTTGACTGTATTCTTAAAGCTATGACATTGCCATTTATTCCAATAATATTTTAATTTTTAATATGAATGTTAAAACAAAATATATTTAAAAAACAAACAAAAAAAACCACATTCATTTCTACAATTTTAAGTTGTACATTTCTAAGCGTAAAGGTTTAAAAAATAAATTATTTAATTAAAATAAATCAAATATTCTATAGAATTAACAAGAATATAAATTGAGAAATAACACAATTGTAATAGAATAAGTTAAATAAAGAAGAACAGAACCAGCTGTAATATCAACTTTCAGGTGACTGTTTCAATATGTTCTGATTAAACAACATTTCATACTAGTCATGGTGCAAGGAAGACAAGACTGCATCTTCAATTTAGAATTGTATCAATTGTACGGTGATTCAATAAGAGCCTCAATTAAGTACACCTAAAACCAGACATTGCATTCTAGTGTGGCAACCTGGCTGCTTCAAGAGAAAATGCTAAATTAAGACCTATGGAACCATTTTGCCACTGTAAAAGATAAAATAATAAAAATAAAAAATATTTTTTAAATGAACTGATTTTGCCGATCTAAATCATGCTGTTGCTACAAGTAGAATGCAAAAAACTGCACTTAAATGCAATATTTGGTTCAAGCTTAATCATATCCCAGTTAATCGGTCATAAGAAGCTCTGGACTCATAATTAAAGTTGTTTAGTGAATTTTATTTACTGTGCAATACTCTCTATGCAGTGTTTTCTTCCTCAAACTACAGACTGGTAGAAAACTGTGTAAGTTAGACCTGACCTACTGTGGGATGATACTTAGCTCTGGTCAATACTGCCTTGAGGCGAGCATTCATCGTCAACCTCCTGAATCACAGAATCTTCCTCCAAGCGTTGTCTCTCTAATAACAGCTCCTCACGTTTCTGTCAAGTACAAATCAATTTTATTTTATGAAAACTAAGTTGAAGCCTAAAACTATTCATCAAATTTCACTCAGTACATAAAGCGAGTTATTTCTGAAATCTTTAGATTAAAATATTTATGTTTTTCTATTATACTTATATTATGGTGTGATAAATATTTTTTTCAAAAATTATTTTAAAAGTATTTATTTTCATAAACTAAGTGATACGTGGTCAATAAAAAAACACCCACACTCCATTCTCAGCTGAACAAGGGGTCATAAACATATATCTTCACCTACTAAGTAACATCACATTTGGTTGACCAATACAAATTTTTCTTTTATAAGTTTAACACCATGACAGTTTAATATAGCCAGTAGAGAGGTGGAAGGTTGTTTAGAAAACGCGAACACCAATTAGCATAAAAATAGTATGGAGAAAAGACAGAGATATAAAGGCTAGGGAAAACAGCGATAAATCACATTGGGAAACCCCCCAATTTACCTAACTAGAATTCAAACCCTGACTTCTCCGTCATTAATACAATCAATTGCGAGATAGATGCTTTAAACCATGTGAACACCGATATGAGTGTAAGCCTTTGCTAGGACCTATGAAATCAAACCTAATTACTCTGAAACTATTTATTCTAAGGAATCCGCAGGTCTCTCCAATGCTGGCGCCATCAGCTCCCAAAAAAATTAGTGTAAACCTCAATTTTTAGGGGAGAATAGGGCCTACAAGCCCCCTTGTTTAGTAATAATAATAATAATAATAATAATAATATTTAGCACCGCGTCTTACTACCCATTCGGGTTATACACTTTAAGTACTAATTACTCTAATGGATTAGGAATTGGGAAGGTTTAATTAGAAGAAGTGAACCCGCATTTGCGTGGAGGGAGAGTGGAAAACTATTTAGGAAAAACCACCCCCAGCTCACCCGACCGAGATTCGAACCTTGATCTCCCTGTCCTCAGCGGTCGAGCTCAACACAACAAGCGCGTTAGCCAACTACGCCACCGAGGCGGGTCCCTTGTTTCTACACTCGTTTGTCTCTAAAATCAACATTAATTTGGTTGTTAATTCTTACTGTACATAAACATTCATCCACAGTTTTAAACATATAAGTTATTTCTCAAACTAATATTACAAGCACACTAAGTACAAGACAGATACAAGCAAGGAACTCTTTTACAAATCATTTAGTAACAAGTTATTTCAAGCAATTCAATTAAGAAAAGTTTGGAATGATGTTTTTAGGATTTCACAATACTAACACAGTTATTTCCCTCCCAGGATATTAAACTCAACATTTAGATTATGCCAACTCTAGAGCTAAGTGGGATTGCAAAACCTATAAACATGATAGTGTGGGTGACAAAGGCAGAGGAAGATATCTAAAGGAATAAAAAACTATGGAAAGAGAGTAAGAACAAAGAAACCACACTCTAAATAGCTTATAAGGCTGTTGATTGTTCACAAAGGTTGCTGGAAAGAGAGCCGATAAATCCCGCTTGCCCTTAAGCTTAGCACTGTGTCTTGCTAACCGTTCAAGTTGTAAATAGATTTATTAATTACAATAATCAGTTAGGGATGAGGAGGGTTAAATTTAGAGGAAATTACCACCATTTGCATGGATAGAGAATGTAAAGCCATATATACCACCCACAGTATGCTCAACTAGGATTTGATCACCTACTTCTCTGTCATTGACAGTCCAGTCCAGGGGTCAGCAACCTTTTTGGGACCCCGATCGACTTTTACATTTATCAAAGGTCTTGCTATCGCCCTTAATTTCTCCATTCTACTTTTAACTAATTTTTAATACATCTTGTATTTATTGCTTAAATTCAATGTTTCCGTCAGTACTTATGCCTCCGCCTTTATAAAAGATAGATAAAATAAATAAAATGTACACTCCGTAAAATGTACACTCCGTCAGTCATACTTTGAGTTACTACACTATGACCCTATCTTATAAGTTGTACCATAGTAGAGCCAACCAAGGAAGCAATCTTACCTTGACGGATTACACTATGATTGCCTTTTCGTGATGATATAGTTTTCCTATACGATCGACTGAAAACTGATGCGTGATTGACCGGTCGATTGTGATCAACCTTTTGTTGGACCCTGGTTCAGTCTATTAAAAGTGTAACACCTTGGGTTATACCTTGGATTATATTTAAAGAAGAAGTTACAATTTTCCTGTCAGTTTGACGTGTAGTATTTCTACTTTACATGTACTGGTCTCAGTGCATTTCTAACAGGCAGACCAAAGAGCTCTTTTAAAACCATAATTGACAAAGCAAAAATCCTTAGCTCAGTCGGTAGCGTGTCTTTCTAGTGAGCTAAGGGTCGTGGGTTGGATATCCAGCAGGACCAAAAAATGTATCATTGGTGAAATATGGGTTTACCCATTCACAGTGATGAATTAATGGTCTAGGACTGGATGTTGTGTTTGTCCTAGTTCTGAGTTCGATTATAAGGCGTATGAAGCTATGACAGGCCTAGTAAGCCGATAGTGGAAAATAATGTGATTTGAATAAAAAATTGACAAAACAAAGGATGTTTATGAAGCTAAAAGAAAATTATGGAAGCTGCACCATAAAATGCGGCAGCTTTCTATACAAGATAATTTAATCTCCAAATATATTTGACAAATTTTCATTTTATTTATTCCGGTGTTGTAATAATTACATTGCTAAGTCCTTGTAGTACAGTTTATGGTTAAGAATTGTTATTTGTAAGAATAATAATGAAGGCATATGGTTTACACTTCCTGCTTTTCCATAATCCTGTTTATTTTAAATTTAGCTTTTAGAGATTTAACCAACACAACTTCAAAACAATTAATTTTAATTTTTCGTCAAAATGGTTTTAATTCATTTTTGTGACAAATGCTATGTGATGGTTGTCCATAGAATCAATTTTGATATTGGAATCAAATCCAATTAGTAGCAAATATTACAATCTGGAAGGGGGAATCAAAACTGGGACCTTTGGCTTTTCAGACTATTTCACCACCACTGAGTCATCATGGTTACTTTTATAGCCAGTAATGGCGTATTCTCTGGGTACGCTAGTTCTGCGCCGCATACCTATGATCATATAGACTAGTTTTATTAGCTCAATGTTGTCTGTTTAACTCTGTAAATATTAATGTTAAAATTGTGAATAAACATAACTGTATAATGTATCTATAAATAATTCGAACACTAATGTTTCTTAATATTCAAGAATATCATGTTTTAAGTGATTCTTCTTCTAGAAGAGTCTACCTAGCAGCTTATAGACCCCAGAACCTGTTGCTTGAAAACAACAGGCCAAACTAGAGAATTTCTAATGACCTTGACCAATGTACATGGGGTTCCTATACACCCATTACCCCTCGCCAACAAACATTGGCCAATGAGCTCTGGTTTTTACAGCCCAGGGCCTGTTGAAAACCTATAGCAAGAAAAGCAGTGTGCTAACTATTGAACCAATTTTCAAGATCACAATGATTATTTACTAAGCTGATTTAATATATTTTAAGTAAAATTACATAAAATACCATAAATTCATATAATATTTGTAATATCTTATATATAAAATTCTCGTGTCACAATGTTCGTTCCCGTACTCCTCCGAAACGGCTTGACCGATTCTCATGAAATTTTGTGAGCATATTGAGTAGGTCTGAGAATCGGCCAACATCTATTTTTCATACCCCTTAGTGATAAGGGTTGTCCACTCTTAACATTTTTCTAAAATTTTTAGACATTTTTTTAATATCTTTATTTTTTTTATTATGTCGCATTAAAAAATACATACAACCCTAAATTTTTACCCTTTTATCACCAACCCCTATTTTTTAATAGCCATTTTAGTAATTTAATCATTTTTCATCCCCGGTCGATAACTGATCAATCGTCATTTAATTAGTTATCCCCGCCAGTTGTCTACAGGTGTCACTTCTGACCCAGTAAACAGCACGGAGTAGGGATGAGAACGAAGCCGGTCTCCTGTTTCTCTCACACAATAAGACTTCTCTCACTC
>CABFOW010002415.1:37124-80310 GCA_902141385.1 Timema californicum
ATGCCAGGCCTCCACCGTGGTTCGGATTCCACGTTAAACTGTAGGTCCTCCATTTCATCTCACAATCACCCTACCACTACACATTAGCGTAAGTGCGTATAACCCGAACGGGTAGTAAGACGCGGTGCTAATAATAATAATAATAATAATAATAATAATTGAAGTAGACAGTGTTTGTTTTTTCTTTAGTATGATTGTGATTTTATATTATATTTATACACCAAAGAATCCCAAAAGTTAGGAGTGTAATTTCACCATTTCAAGATAATTTAGTAGAAAAATAGCAAATAAAATTTATTTTCAGATAATTTATTTACAGCAAAAAAGATGTAAATTTCTTAGCAATAAGGCACTAACTTAGCAATAGAGTATTGATAGGAGAAAATATCACCTTTGTTACTGCTATCATAGTTTATGCATTCAAATAGCTTCTGGAGCATACATTCTCTAATTATTGTGAGGCTCATGTGTTTCCAAGCAGCATTGTGTGAAGTTCATTAGGATTTTGTAAATAATTTTAATGATTGCAATGTGAGTTGGACAATCCACCTGATTTCCTCCTGCCAAAATATGATGGATTATTGATCCAAGTATCACTTCATTTTACTCTTTTTATGTTTTTTCATTTGTGTATTGCTACCTTTGAGTCCGACACCTTAGCTCAGTCTGTAGCATGTCTGTCAACTGAGTCTCGGGTTTGATTACTGGAAAGGCCAAAAAAAATTGGTGAAATGTGGGTGACCAGGGGGCTGGATGTTGTGTTTGTATAGATTTAAGTTCGATCATAAGTCACACCGCGTTGCCTCAACAAGTACAGGTTAAATACCTCAAATAAATGAAAATGCTATCTGTATGGACTATACACATTTAACTACACTTAACCGATTGAATAGGGTCTGTCTCTCTTTAAAGTCAGGAATTTAGGCTACTCATACCACTCTTAGCTACAATATTTATTATTATTATTATTATTATTATTATTAGCACCACGGGTTATACGCACTTACGCTAATGTGTAATGGTAGGGTGATTGTGAGATGAAATGGAGGACCTACAGTTTAACGTGGAATCCGAACCACGGTGGAGGCCTGGCATTCCCCACATTCACAAGATGTCTTGTCAGAGGTGAAGGAAGGGTTTGGTAATCAGATAAATCTGTGCCGGGACCGAGGATTGAACCCCGGCCGCTAGCACAGAAGTCTGACACCTTACCCCTAGACCACCAGGTCACCCACAATATATTTTTAATTAATCTCATATTATGTAGGTAGTGTGATGATCTGCAGTGTGTTGTATTTTTATATTCCATTACAATTTGAGTGGAGGATAGTCATCAGTCTCGGTAGTTTCACATGTATAGTTTGAGTGTACTTTTATGCAGTCAGAATATGTACTAGGTTGTAAAAGTGGATATCCAAACAAAAATAACCATAAGTTGGAAAAGAAAGAAGATGGGAGTAGGGAGAGGAGGGGCTGTGGGGCGAAATTTCCCAAGAGAGCATACGAGTGCTAGAAACTCAGAGATATTTGAGAACCATTGTTCTAGACTAGAGGCACCCATGGTTAAATATTTCCCAGGAAAGAATCTTTTGACCTTTTTGCTCAATGGTGGTTAAGGATCTTTGGCCTCCGCATCCCTATTAATTTTCTCAGAATATGCCACTGATAGCCAGGCTCTCTTTCCCTGTTTGTAGGTATTGAGTTTGATTGTGGTAGCTTGTGAATGTTATCAACCAGTCAGAGCTATTCATAGTCACAGCCATGATAACTCTTATCTGGCTTTAACGCTGCCAAAAACAAGTATTAATGAAGTGAAGGAAACGCCAGTTAAAGCCTGTGTTTTTGAAGTTTTTATAACAAATCTGTTTTTGGTCAAAATATGTGTCCAGTAGAAACAGAAATTAATTTTATTCACATGGCGATTTTAACAGTAATTGTTGAATATCTGTCTAGAGCATAGAGGCATTAGATGAGAACAATTTTAAGTGAAGAGAAAAAGGTTATCATTAAATTCCCAGATATCCTTGGCAGACATTCAAGAACTAATGAAGTCACCGTATGAAGAAAATTAAACTCTATGTTCCTAATGAAGAATTATTTTATATCTTTTGACCAAAAAGTGTTTTGACCCTTTTTTTGTGTCCCCTACACACCCACCCAAATCAATATGTACCACAACAATATGTCATGGATGTTCATAGAATCATTCCTGATACTGGAATCAATATCAATTTAGTGAAAAATTACAATCTGGACATGGGAATCAAACCCTAGACCTGTGACTTTGTGTTCTAATATTTTACCATTTAACCAATATAGCTAGGCTGGCTCAGTGATAAAGCAGTGGCACTGTCGATAAAAAGCAGGCAAGGAGAAGACCAGTTGTTTCAATAGCATGCTCGCCACTCGGGCAGTACAATGGCACAGAAGTGCCCTTCATAGCTGTTTAAGTTTTAATGCGGTTCATAATAGCCACCTGTCAGTTAGTTTAGTTGTGCATTTTGAAAGAAAAGCGTGTTCACATTGTGTTCCAGTGAGTTATAAATCATAGCATTTTGTGCCAAGTTGTAGAGCTAGGATGAAGATCCTCATTTTGGGAATAAATCTCTACAAATATAAATAGTAGTTTTTGTCATAATAAAGGCTAGGGTGGCTATAAAATAATATAGGCCTAAATAATTTTACTAGAAATTAGACAATTTTAGTAGAAAGGTAGTTCATTAAGCTAAGACCTATACATTATTTAGAAAAAAATATTACAATCATCCTTCACCATCATCGTCATCTGTTTCAAGTTTGTGGCAAGTCAGTTTAACATTCTTCTCCTATCACTTGCACACTTTCTGTTAACTGTTCCTCCAATATCTTTCTTGGTCTCCCTTATGGTCTTTTTCTACTTACTTCATCTACAACATTCTCTTTGGCATTCTCTTCTTTTACATTGTCTTTACATGGCCAAACTATCTCAGCATTGGTTCCTCTACTATCTCATGTATTCCCTGTACCTCTATTCTTTCCTGGATAACTTCATTCCTAATCTTATTTCTCCTCATGACAGCCAACATGCTCATAACAAACTTAATTACCATGGCCTCAACTTTTTTAGTCTCTTACATTTAATGTCCATGTTTCTAATGAATATGTGACTAAGGGTACAACATATACAGCACTTCTTTTCTCCATAGCAGATCTCTTACACACACCTATAGAACCACTCCCTTTAGTACTGTACACTGGTTATATAAAACAGTCATAAGAAAGGTCTGTCCCATATATAGACAAAATATTTTTGTATTTATCAATACTCCTGCAGTGTGTAGAGGCTGTGCAGGTCAGGTACTGCTCTGGGGACAGCTTGCAAGTCAAAGGGCAGCACTCATTATGGGTCCTTGGAAGCACAAAACTGAATATACTGCCAATCAATTGAAACACTTGCCTGTATTCAAACTGGTGACCTGCTTCATGCAAGACATGCATGTTAACAATTTTTGCGCTCAGTGGTTATTCTGTCAATAAGGCATGATTAGAACAATTTAATAAAGCCACAGTGCTGATGCTCCTACTTAGTACTTACTGGATACCTGTGCTTTACCATGTTGTGTGTTGGATCAGAGTGAATGTATCAGCCAGAGTCAGATGACTTATATAATCATATGAGTTGAGTCAAGATACATTTTACCAACCCATCGCCCCCTGACCCAAAACTAGTTAGCATTAAATTATTATCACGTAAATATATGGACAGCAGGAGTAGATCTATAGGCTCCACACCTTAGCTACATGCCCGGTTGTATTGCGGACTAAACTAAACTCATTGTAATTCAGCAAACATATTTTCTAAAACTACATGTAACAGCGCATCAATCAATGGCTACTGTTTTGAAATGAGTCATACTTCAAGCCCATACAAACCATCAGGATTAAGATGGGCACTAAACATCGGCTCTTTAAGGAGCTTAAACACCTTCATAAATAATCAAACTCAGTCATAGCCGTATTAAACACTTTTTTGGCTATAATCAACTGCATGTCAAGCTTTTAGTTGCCAGAGAGGGGTCTTGATGTGCTTTGAAAAATTGTGTGGGAACCTGTAGTGCTACTTTTTATATTGTCTTAATTTGATTGGATCCAAAAACCAATTTAAAATCAATCAGGATTAAATAATAGCTCAGCATTTATAATCTACAACAACAACAACAAACATTTTTGGACCCCATTTATAACATACACGAAGTAAAAAAACAAAAAAACAAGGAAAGAGACAAATGATTGAAAGATAAGTTAAAATTAAATTATATTTTATTACATTATGAGTAGTCCCATATTTAGGCATTTGCAACATATGTTTATGCACAGGCTGGTCAAGTATTGAGGGTAGCAAAATAATATCAAAATAAGAGCACTATATCAAACTTTAGGTGAGCAAATTTATGGCATTAGTATGATATGAAAAAAAAAAGCGATCTATTAGCCCTATCTTGTCATTTGTTATTAAAGAAGCAAGTCAACTGAAGTTCTGCATATGTTCTAATCTTGTACTTTCCCATCTTCTAGGGTGTGCCAAGTGTTATATTTACTTGTTCACAGTGACCAGTATGGTTATTTGATAGGTTCGATAAATGAGGATTATTTTTATAATAATCATTTTTCAGTATTTCACTATATCTTTTCTTCAGACATTTATTTATAGGGCATCAGTATGGATATTAAAATACTTGCTAAACAGGAATAATTTTCTGAAGAATATTTCCATAAACTTGTAAATTGATGAGCTTTTTGAATAAGTTTTCAAAACCATGTATTATATATTATCTGCTAGCCAATGCTGTGATTAGGTGTGAAATGATGTCGTGTTTGATAACTGCACAGGGGTGTAACATATTCTAAATATGAGACTGATTATGATCTGTTTATCTTTTAGCAGGAGTTTATCAGGTAATATACTGTATAATAGGATGTATAGGAATAAAATTAAAAGAGAGCTCATGTAAATTGGTCAATCCGAAATTGGTCAATCTGGACATTCACTATATCTGATATACTTGTTCATAGGACACATGACATAATGGCAAGTATTTCTATACCTCATCCGTCAGTATCACTATTCTTCCCTCCAGTTTTGGGCTGAGTTGGCAAGATTCCTGCTCCAGATCGTCGAGACTAGCTCGGCGCATCAAACGCCCCCCTCTCTGTGGCTGAGCGGAGTGGGGAGAATGAGAGGGGTGGGTTTGTGGGGGAGAGTGCCTCATCCCAGTCCCCCCAACCTCCATTGTGTTGGATCGGCGAAGAGGGGGAGGTCCATCTAGATCTGTAGATGTGTCCAGCATCTTTATTAAGCTATGTCTGAAAAACATATTTTTTATTGACAATTTAACACATTTAATATTTAATAGGGGTGTGCAAGTAGGCATTTTTCACTTTGAGTTGAGTTTGAGTGAGCTTGAAAATTAACAAGTTTTTTTCGAGAGCAAGTAAAATAAATATTTCAAGATGAATTTCTGTAATATATCCATGCATAAACCATAAATAAGTACAAATACATATATTTTAGTCACATCTTTTTGAAAAAAGATTTATTATCACACAAATTCAGATTTTTAAATAAATTTAATATATTTTATAATGGTGTGAGAAGTTTTGAAAAGTCGAAGGCTTAGAGGTCAAATCTCCTTCGGCTTCGACATCTACAATAACCTTCACATATTTGAAGAATTTTGAAGGAATGATAAAACTTCGATAAATTATCAAACAATTTAATTTTATCTTACTAAATATTACTTATTTTTATATTTGATCATTTTAAAACTGTTACTAAACATAATTTTAGCACCCACTAGTAATTTAACCACCATAACGTAAACATAGATCAAAAGTTGGTAAGTAAATGTTAATATATTATATTCACTATCACCAACATAGTTTTGTAAAAAATATAAATACATATAAAGAAATAAAACCAAGGTCACTGGTATGATGCAGAGAAAGCGCTTTAGTTGTGCTATCATCCCAGCTTACATCTAATGTTTAGTCCTTAATATTCCATCTTTGGATCTATCTGTGACAAATTTACAAATGCATTTTTTCACAGAAGTTTTTTATAACTTCTTCGCGTTTTCTTTATTATTCAAAATGGCTGATACAGAAAGTGGGAAAGGAAAACAGAATTTAATTTATAATTATTATTATAGTAATGCAGATGAACATACATGCATATGTAAAATTTGCGAAATAATTTCATCAACTCCACGATATAAGTAAATATTAAAACTTTATCGATAATTTAATAAGCTTATCAGTAAGCCTGTGAGCATTAATTATTAATATAGGCCTTCGACTTCTACTTTAATTTTTCTTCGCAATCTTCAAAATTCACTTCAACTTCATTTCGCATTTAAAAAGGGGCCTTTGCACACCCCTAATACTTTATTTTACTACTGAGTCTTACTACCCGTTCGGATTATACACTTATGTAGTAATTACACTAATGATTTTGGGGGTAAGGATGTTTATATTTAGAGGAAGTTTACCCACTTTTATGTGGAGGAATGTTGAAAAATAATTTTTGGAAAAAAAAAAACCTTAATATAATTGAATGAGATTCGAACCTCGATTTCTCCGTCATCAGCAGTCTAGTCTACTGCGAGAGTACCACCTTAGACCATGCGGCCAGCAAAGTGGATTTTATTATAATAATTGTACATTTTTTAGTTATTTTTTTAACTATACCAAAGGAAATATTGAGGAACTCTATTATCTGTGAAATTACATCTTAAAATTGAATAAAATCAATCAAATTTTCAATAAAAAATGAAAACTATGAGTTCTCAAATTTTTTGAGTTTTTAAAAAATCTTAAGATTCAAGTTCGAGCAGCTACTAAAACTTTACCTGAACTCAAATTTTTAATACTTTAACACCTCTATTATTTTATATAGTAAATTTTGTACCAGTAGCAATAGCAGTTATATTTAGAACGCTAATACCTAAAACCACATTTGTTCAGTGGAACATTATACATTTCTAAAAGTAAGAAACTTATCCAAGATTTCAAGAGTCACAAATAATGTAGATGTGATGTTGAGTCAAAGTTTGAAAGCCACATCAATTATTAATGTAAGTTTACAGCTTCTAACTCTAATGATTCTGGATTAGAACAAAACTTTTAAGCTGATGGTTGTTCGATTTTATCACCTGCGGGATAGTGTAACAAGAGATTGCCGATGTTTGGAGTGTCGTCTTGTCTTTCCAAGCCGCATGTCAATGGCCTTGAAATGGTTTTGGACTGCTAATCCCAACTCTGGACATTCCTCCTCATCAACCTAAAATCAAATAACAGATGTTAAGAACAATTAATATAATAGGTTTTGTACGTAAAGAAAAAAAATCCCACCAAACTGCTGGATTTAATAAATAATGAAGAGAGGATAGAAGATCAAGGCTTACACACCTGTAAGAAAATGTAGGTCTTGAAGTTACAATTATAGCACAACAAAATACATCAAAATAATTTCGGAGTAAACCAAAACCCCTCTTCAGCAGAAGAGAATAAAAGACTCACTTGACTATGGCGAAGAGTTGAGCATTGTTTCTTGGATTCTGTAGTTGCTTGATTAAACCTGTGTTTTAATTCTTTACTGTAGCTGTTGTTTTTTGCTGGTGGTTGTAAGAGATATGTCTAGTGAACATAGGCCTGTTAAAGGGAAATTCTAAAGAAAGAGACGATTACTTCTGGTGGGAAAGTTACCACTTATGCTTGGTATATTCTTAGCTCTGAAATTTAACTTTCACGAGGGAACCATAAAAACCACAATCCACAACAAAACCACCAATCATCAACAGTAAGGTAAGGGGCCCAAATTTCGTCCCCGCACCTGATTTCATCCCCTTCAATTTCTCAATCCTGCCGCTAGGAACACTATTGGTGCCAACATGTGTGTGTAAGGGAGGACAAACAGAGACACTTATGAAAGTTTAGTGATCCAATAATCTTCTGTTCTGGTTTTACAAATATCTTTCGTTTTCTTGGTAAGGCGAGTTCTTGCAAGGCCATTATTAGTAGGCCTTTACACCTATTGTAAGCGTTGTTTTTATAATGTCTGTATGTCATTGGCTTAGGTATGTGAGTTGTGTGCCAAAAGGTTCACTCATTAAAAATGTAGTCGTCATCATGTTAGTTTGAGGGTTGTTCCTAATTTCGTCCCCCTTCATGTTCCTTATTTCATCCCTTGCATGAAATTAGGAACTCATACTTTTAGGTTTTTTTTGTTGTTGATTTTTTCTAAGATGGGGCCACAGAAAAATTGGTTAGAGAAGATTTGATGAAGATAACAACTGATGAAACGCGCAATATGGATTTGTATATAAATAAGCAAGCTGTACAATGTTCCTAGGACAAATATGAAAGATTATTTTTAAAAAAAGGAGAAGGCTTGAGTGGAGGGCAGTTAGTTGAAATAGTGTAGAACGAAAACCAGTTCTGACACCATATTTGGAGGATCAACAGGTTTGGTATTGAAATAGAGAATAATTTTTATGGTCTTACATTGAAAGCCACATGCAAGGCAATATCGGAGTAGTTCATGCATCTGGATGGATTATGGTAAAATTGTTTGAGGAATGTTTTCAAAATTGTTTGTCGACTACAAAGATATCAAAAGAGGATTTCATTGTTTTAATTTTAGACAGACATTATTCATACACATGCAACATCAACATCATAGATGCTGGAATGCTGGACGTGAAAATGGTGTTTCAGTTGTGTGTTTGCTCCACTCCCCTATTCAACAGCAAAAATGCAACCACTTTATGTGACGTTGCATTTATATTTCCTTTCAAGAGTTTGTATGCTCAAGCGATTGAAATTTAGTTGCATAACCAATCTGGTCGCAATGTTAGAAATATCCAGTTAGCTGGGCTGTTCATTGAAGCAATTGAGCATGCTGCAGTCAATAGATTTACACTGCATAAAATGTTTCACATGATTCTATGAAACATGCTCTGGCACTAAAAACCATGTGATATTTGATTGGAAAATAATGATAAGGTTTTTTTTTAAATAAAGTTAATATTATTTTTGAGTTTTGCTAAATTTATGTTCACATTTATAATTACTTTTTGTAAATAAAATGAATAAAGTTGAACATTAAAAAAACAAATTTCAAACATCATAATTACTACATTTTTTCAGAATTTTTTTGGGAGACGAAATTAGGAACACATTTTTTGGTTTTTCAAACAGTAGGTACTTTTTAAATCAATTTTTTATGTAATAACTATTGATTATATGTGTGATATGGCTTAGTTTCTAGGTAGAGGGATAGTTAACGAAGGTAAATTTCAAATTTTGGAGCTCTTATGTCAGTTAATATGGTCTCCAGGTATGATAACGTGACTAGGGGACGAAATTTGGGCCCCTTATCTTAAATCAATTTCCAAAGTAATCATGCACTTTAGTAAGACACTCTCTCTCCTACAACCTGGCTACCAGAGTCAAATATATATGTTCCGAGGAAGAAGATCTAAACAAGAAATATCAACAATTCTCCAAAACTTTAGCCTGAGTATACTCTAAACACACAGTTAATAAATATAAGAAAGACTTGATCGATATTTAATATAATGTTTGTAATTATTAGGTTAGAAAACTAATTTAATAATATTGATCAGAAAACTACAGAATGAAAGTTAATATTTAAATAAAGAAAGTCCTATCATAGAGCATAGAAAGAGTTTTTCCAGGGGAGAGATGGAACGGGAAAGTATGGGTGCAGGTCTGCTAGAAAACTGTACTATACCTTTAGCCTATCAAAGTTTTTATATGTATATATGAATCCCTCCCTACATCAAATTTCAGGAGGTCTGCCCCTCCCACCCACCAGATTCTGGCCTTTCTACACTCTTTCTATTTATAATGTAAAATACTACCTGAATTTCCAATTTTAACAAAAATGTTAGTGCCCTTTCCAAAAAATGTCAAGTTTAAAACAAAATAGTCGTATGTAAACTATCTATATGTCCCTACTCCCCCAACTCGTGGGCCTACGTGTCAGGATGACTTAGTGGGGTGTGTAGGCAATGGCAAATAATTGTGTGTGGAGTTTGTTTTGATCTTGTTTATTGAAATAGATTAATTACCATACAAGTGTATGAATGTGATTTTAGGTCTTAAAACTAGTTGAAAGAGTTTAGAAAAAGCTCCTCGTTCTATCAATGTCCCTACTAGGCAGTTCCATGCTCTGACCTATATTCGGTGTTTTAACTCTAAGTGGTGTTGAACACATGGGCATCCAGCATCGGCGTAGCACGGTTGTTATATAACTCACGACTTTTAAGATGATTTGGAGCTCCCTCCTCCGTACTGAAGAGGGAATAAAGCTGTAGGATACTCTTCCCACAAGTTAAGGTAACTTGGTATCTGATTAAGTAAAGCACTTCAAAGTATCCCCTTAACAACTGGCGTCCTTCCCAGACCCCTCTCCTGAAAAGGTCTAAAAACTCACTGTTGTATAGAAAACAAAAAGGAGAGGTATTTCCCCTAAGTTACTGGTTTGGTCAGTACTCTATGTTATGCTAATCAGCAAAACCATCTATATTTTTGAAAACATGACCTGGTAAGCGTGTGTAACTACTGATTCAGAAAAATTGACAGTATAATTTTTCAAGCTTACATAATTCTTGCATGCTCTAGATCAGTGGTCGCCAACCACTCAAACCTCACGGACCACTAAACTTACAATTTTGAATAATTTTAAAGGTACAAACATCTTTAAAATAATGATCACAAAAGTTCCATTTTATTAATATGGAATGTACTTGATTAGTTATAACCAAATTAATCAAACTTGTTTAGTTATAACAAAATTATTCAAGCTTGTTTAATTATAGCAAAATTATTAGTGTGATATTTATTGCTGTGTGTTAGAAATAAGTTTATGGATTTCTGGCTTCAGTGATGTCACTGCAACACGAAGTTTGTATTTCAAGCCAACAGCAGTACTTTTTTTTTATTGCCATAGCTCATGAGGATGTCTTTTCACATAAATAGGTTGTTGAATATGGAATAAAAATGTTGATGGCTTTTTCTCTCAGCACTGGGTATTCCCTTTTTATGGAGAGCCAAAAATGAGCTCTTGATGAGGACAAGTGGAATTTAGCTTTGAGATTGTCATCGGATGATAGAATGATTAGGCTTTCCTTTTTTTCATGCTCAAATTGCAATATTCAATTTTTGACAAAAATGGATCTATTACTCACATAGTGGTATGTCTGGGGTCCTTTTTTTTTTGGGTGATAATGGCCAAAAGATTCTGTGAGCAACCATAAGTGCTGTCGAACAATGATTATTACCTATCGGTTGACATCCTCCACTTTCATATAATCATCAAGATTCAGGAACATTCACAGATCTTCTTCAATCAACTGTATTTGCCACAGCAATATTTTACTTTGAAATGCATAAATTTTACTTTACAGTGTGAACATGTCCATAAGATGGCATTGAAAGGACATCTTTAGCTCGTTAACAGTGAAAATATATCTGCCAGGTATACAAGCTTGGGTAGCCAATCATCGTTGAACAAGAGATCTTGGAATTTCAAATTAGTTTGATGCTGGAAGAATAACTTAACTTCTTGGTGCAAGTCGAACAATCGGGTTAGTGTTTTGCCCCTTGACAATTATCTCACTTAAGCGTGAAGAGGAGTAGTATATTGCGAGCCCATTTATTCACAAAGTGCCTCAAATATTTGAGAATTAAATTCTTTGTGCTGAATTTCATTTACAATTTTAATTACATCAGAGAGTACTTTGTGCAGTTATGGAGACAATATTTTCACTCCAAGTTGCTCCCAATGTATAATACAATGACTAAACAAGATGTTTGGGTGTCCAAAATCTTTTACTTTTGTAACAACTTATTAACAATGCTTAGTCATGATTGCAACACTGTCTGTGCATAGATCATCCCAACACATTTCTTCCATTAAATACCATATCTCAGGAAATAACCATTAAGTGCATCGAAAATCTCAGAGCCGATTGTTCTATCCAGTAAGTTGAGTGAACTGAAGAATTCTTCCTTTAGCTCTCCTTGACACTAAAACTTCACAAAACAAGGAGAACTGCCTGGTTAGTTATGTCTGTTGATTTGTTGAGTTTAATTGAATAAAACGTTGAGTTTTTCAACATTTCAATCTCTTGATTTTCAATATCTTCGACCACATCTTAAATGCTGTGATTCACAGTGTTAGCAGAAATAGGAATTACTTTCAGTTTCTGGACAGTCTGTTTCCCCAAAACCTCTTCACAGGCTTAGTAACAAGCAAGGCTTAATTACTACTACTATTAGCACTGCATCTTACTACCCATTCGGGTTATACGCACTTACGCTAATGTGTAATGGTAGGGTGATTGTGAGATGAAATAGGAATCCGAACCACGGTGGAGACCTGGCATTCCTCACATTCACAAGATGTCTTGTCAGAGGTGAAGGAAGGGTTTGGTAAGAAGGCTTAATTAATTCTTCGCTTATTGTATACGGCTTTTTACGCTATGCAATTTGAAATGTTTGAAAATATTCAACTGGCTTCTTAGTTAAATCTGGGTGTTTTTAATGCAAGTGCCTGCCGAATTTTGAAGATTTCATGGCATCATTGGTTAACCCTCAGAACATACCAAACCAAGTGGCCATGGAATCAGCTCCCTTCCAGGTTCTTGAGTAAATCCAAACTTCAAGTAGTCTCCATATTATTTCCTTGAAACGTTGAACTTTTTCTTCTCTCTGCCTCCAGTTCTAATGTCCTTCCTGATGGTGTCTGGCGGGGGCTGTATAGGCTCTGATTCATTTATCAACTCACGGTTACACAAAGTATTACCAAAGAAATGCAAAATGATTGGTTGCTTTTTCTCACTCATTGTGGGTTTATTTTATTCGAATCTAAAACCAAACAAGAAATCACAGTTATCAAACTCAAGCTCTTCAATGCCATTAAATATCACACTGTGCACAGTTAACACATTTCTTGGCGTGGGCGTTGGACAACACTTTTGGTTGCTCAAATGTTCCCTGGCATGGGCGCAAATCAATGTTTATTGCAATTAGCTAGTGTAACACCATCTATGAATGAACAACTGAACTTTTAGCCAGTCTGAAAATTTAATATTGAAGTTGAAAGATAGAGCTACCAGTTCAAAGCTTTACAATAAATTAATTGTGTGAGAAATTGGGTCCTTGGAAGGAATGTATAAAAATGGCTGCTGGGATAATGCAAAAATCGGTTGCTGAGCCAATGCAGATATCTCTGGAAACATGCACCAGGAAATGGGTTAAAATAAAAATATCGCTGGTCACTTACCTAAGAAGAGTATCATGAGGTATAAACACCAGTAAAGAGTTGACAGACGACGATTCGCTAAAACAAAACAATCGGACGAGAACCAGTATTCGCGGAGCGGTTTGAATTTTGTGACAGTAGAGGCACCACTTAAGCCTGACGCATGTTATTAGCGTTTGCAAGCCGTACCACCGATGGTAGCCCAACAACAAAAGTGCTCCTAGACAAAAACAATAAATAATGTTCTCAGTTCGATTGTCGTCATTAATGGAATGTGAATTTGATGCAACGTAAAAAGGCAAAAATTGTCAGTGATCCTGTGTTGGTGAAAGAAGACGGATCAGAATAAATTAAACAGTATAATAAACATAAAAATTGCAAATAATGTCTAAATTTCTCTACAGACCAAAATTTTCTCGCTGATCATAAGTGGTTCGTGGACCACCAGTAGGTGACCACTGATCTAGATTACCAAAGGCTGCCAGCTACAACATATGAATCATTTTTCCCCAGAAAATAAGTATACAGAGATATTCCTCATTTAAAAAACTTATATGATATAAATTTTAAACAAAATTGTAAGCCATTTTCAAGAAACATACATTTTCAAAAATTAGTGATTAATAAAAACTACCCTTAAGCGAATTCTCTCCCAAAAAATAGGTATACAGTATTATCTGTCATGGCAAATACACCCCAGATACCCATTTTAAACAAAATCAAAAGAACCGTTTTCAAAACATTTCTAAATTTTCAAAAATTATAATCAATATTATTTTAAGAGCTTGAATCGAAAATTAAAAAATGGTTGAAGGTATACCATATAATGCCTAAATATCAAGTGTGAGCAAAATCTATCAAACCAATTCTGTTGTGGAACCAGGTAGAGACAAACAAACTGGGAGAAACACAGAATTTCCAGATACACATTTTGGGTTCAGAACACATTAAATGTCAATATTAATCATAATCTTGAGGTTGAGTTTTTTCATGATTACAATATTTTCTCTTTTATGAGAAAGTAAAAATACACAACATGTTCAACAAGAATAAAACTTTTGTCAACAAAATTATATTACACTAATGTAATATTGTTATTTTAAAACTTGCACATAAGCAAGTATACTAATGTTAATATTAGTAGTATTTACATTATTATTACCTGCAACAGTGAGTACATGGTCAATATCATTAAATCTAATTTGTCGCCTCGCGGTGACGAGGACGTCGGGGTTTGAATCCCGGCCGAGTGTACTGACAGCACTTTCTCCTAAATGAGTTCCCACTCTTCACCCATGAAAATACGGATACATTTCCCCTACATTCTACCTCTATCATTCTTACAACAATAACGTAATTAGTAGCCTACTTATACATTTAACCAAATAGGTAGTGGAACATGGGGAAATAAAAAAACAAAAACATATTTCGCCTCTTTTGTTGTCTGTCAAGGAATGGTTTCTGCTAGTGGTTCTTACTAAACATGTATTCAAGCTATAGTAACGTTTTTTAGGATTTGATACATTTTTATGTAATAAAACTAATGTTTAATATAATAGCAAAAGGCCAATACTATTTTACTATTGATTCCCTTTTCCTAACACAACCTTGTAATAACTGGCAATGCTGTTAAAATTGTGTGTATGATTTCAAAACTGTTCATAATTACAAAATAATGTTTTTAGTAAGTAGGTGTGTTGAAAGAATTGGTGAAGAAGGGTGGTTAGTAATCCTACCTACATAAGCTACAAATTCCATATCTTACAGTTGTTAGCATATAACCCAAATGGGTAGGAAGACACAGTGCTATGTATTATTATTTACAGTTATTTTATTTAAGCTGCTATTTCCTCTTGTAATTCCTCAAGTAAGGTGATAGTGAGAATCTTTACACCCTTTTATTGTACCGCAATTAATTGGTTCATTACAAGAAACAAATTTTACAAGGGGCATCTTGTAGGTGAATATTAAAATACTAACTAGCAGTTGGTTGATTACATACACAATTAAAAATGTAGTAAAAGTTAAAAAAAAAATTATAGCATTAAGTTTTTATATGCATATGTGAACACACTTTAAAGAGATCCAACAAATTCCAAAGGGAGTCCAATAAATTTCAGGAGGGTCCAGACCCCTCGAACTCACCCCCTTTATATGCCCTTGGCCCTATCCAATCAAGAGCCACACAATAAACAACCTTCCATCACACATTTCACCATACAGTGTCATGAAGGATTAGACACACTTATATTTATATTGATTTGAGGATATAATATTGTAACTTCACAGCCTCTCACACAAAATATTATTAACAGAGCTCAAAGAGTCATGTTCAAAAGTCCCCCCAAACTCATGAAAATTCTGAAACAAACAATGATGATCTTATGAAACTGTTGATGATTTGTAACTTCTTTGAAATTTCCCAACCCAGTCACACACAGCACCAAATATAAGACCAAAATTCCTATCAATGTAACAAACCAAATTACAAAAACTGCAAAATTCACCATGCTTCTACCTCATTCAACAGCAGATTATCACTAAAGGAGTACTCTATGAAAAGGCACTTTGACTGTTCCACCGAAAGTCTCATTTACTACTTACAATACAACCACTGCAATGCTGAATATTCATACATTTACCTCACCGCATAAACATTCAAACCATGAATGAATGGTTATCATTTTGATACCGGCCACAATAACCCTAACTTGTAGCTCTTTATGCCCAAACACATCATTGAGATTTTGACTTAGGCTATATCAAAGTAATAAGTCATCCTGCAATGTTTCCCGGCTTTTTCAATAAGAACTTGCCCAAATCCAAACACCACCTTGGTCTGGACCTCTTTCTCTCTATCCTTTCACTCCAAACAGGCCTGCTCTCACCAGTCATCTCTTTTATGGCCATCAGATTATTTTTTTTTTACCAAAATTTCAGTCAAATGTTTGTTTAAATAGCAAACTGCAACATCTAAGTAACAATAATAACCTCTAGCCACAACCAAGTCAGTATTCTTAACTCTTCTGATAAAGAAGGGGCCTGATATTCTCCAAAAATTATTGTAATATGTTTTCTTGTGTTTTGAGAAATTTAAGGCCTACCTTCTTTTAGAAAGTGTGCATGCCTTGTTCTTCTATCCTCTTTTAAATACTTATTAAATTTTATATAATCTATGGAAGATGTATAAGAAAAAGAGATGGTATCAAATAAAAGGAACAAACACAATATGAGTTTTACAGTGAAAAGAGGAACACAGTTAACACTTTACACTGCTGTATCCAAACAAAGAGATAATTAATGGCTCTCTTTCAAATAAAATCTTTTGTCATAAATTTATCCTGTGACCCAACCTTCTTTTTAATGGAACTCTTCAGGAGGGAGTGTGAAACGTGGAACACAACTACCAAACAGAGAAAACCAAATAAAGAGAGAGAAAGGAAATCGACGAAGAGAAATGGGACATATATAAATAGGAACAAATTAAAGAAATGATTATAAAATATTCCTTAATAGTAGGTAGGGGTGTATCGATGCGGATACCGATTAACTGTTTTCGGGCGATTATTAGTGCATCTGCAATTAATCATGATTGGCGATTATTATGCCGATTAATCATCTTTTGTTTTCGGGTAATTATTAGTGCAGTGGCAAGTAATCATAATTGGCGATTATTATGCCAATTAATCATCTTTTAAAAGTAAAATTTAAAGCAAAATTTTCTGGTTAGCAATTAAGTGATCAAAATCGCAAAAAATAAACAAAACACACTTATATACACACTTCATCTGGGTTGTGGGCTATTCAAAGATTACATAACCAGATAAGGAAATTTAAGTTCATATAGTTAATAAAACTAACAATCTAGTTCACACTTTCACCAGTTAAGCAAAGATTAATCAAACATTACGATTATTATAGCTTTTGACTAATTTTTTAAATAAAATATTTTTGTATTAGTTACATTAACTGTTATTATTCTCTTAAACATATTTCCCAATAGTTATTAATAAATAATCGATAATCAAGACTAATTGGAGTAAATAATTGTAGTACGAACAATTATTTTAAATGATCAGTATCAGTAATTGGTTCTATTGAATCGGTACACCTCTACCTAAAAGAGTTACAGTACTGATGTATAATAGAATATATACCATAGTTAACATTCTCTTTCTGGAATTCAAAGTGGCTAAATTCTAATATTAAGGTAGTCACTAATAAGATTAAACTATCAATATTTACAATTAAGCTTACAATAAATATATTTAATTTTAATTTGCATAAATAATTAAGTATCCAGTCTGACACCTTAGCTCAGTCGGGAGTGTGGCTACCTACTGAGCTCAGGGTCCTGAGTCCGATTCCCGGCATGGCCATAAATTTATCATTGATGATAATATGGGTTTACCCTTTCCAATTGATAAGTTAACAGTCGGGGCCTGGATGTTGTGTATGTCCTAGTCTTATGAAGCTACGACAGGCCTAGCCAGCTGGTCAGCTGGTAGTGTAACATATTATATGACTTGAATAAAAAATTGGCTCAGGCCACAGGCTGGGAACAGTAATGGATGTAAATTAAATATTGCATTAACTCTTTACTTTTTTTCTAACAATTTATAAATATTACAATTACTATAGTGTGAAAAGTGTGTTTGTCCCAATCTAAGTCCAACCAAATTATTATTCTGGGTTGACTTCCTTCACTATCACTTATTTTACAGTAATTTATTGTGTTTCTACAATCTTAATATATATTTCCAAGCTATTAGGCAAATCCATTTTATCAAATATTATTTGAACCAACACTCCTAAGTATTACTATCAACTGGTTCAACATCTGTTGGAAAACACTCACTAATACTTTAGCATCCTTCAGCATAGTGTAGCCATCACATCCAGAGTGCAAATAAGTCTTGGTGGCAAGACGGTACCTTTGTTCAGTAACGAGGTACTCGTCTCCAATACGAACAAAGTTAGGGTCAACCCTCTTCCCCTTGGGTTTGTGGGGGTCAAATGCAAAGCTGATCCCTGCTACTTGAGGGAACCTGCCCTCAAGTTTAGGGTACTGCGACACTCCATTTTCCAGTGCATTCAGAATATCCTGACCTAAAAACAGATTTAATACCCTTTTAAAATTAATCCACACTCATGCTGATAAACAACACACGGTTTCATGGGGGGAAAATATATTATTTTAATTAAAGATAGGAAAATCCTTATAGTTCCAATGGTGATTGGTAGATTATAAATATCATAAAATAAAATCTTGAATGCAAAATGTGTGTATTGAAACCATAATTTTGTAATCATAATAAACTAGTGGAAGTACCCGGCAATGCCCGAGAGAAATGTTTTCAGTAGAGATGAGACCATGAATCCTCCGTACCCCTCAAATGCTTAAGGATATTCAAGGATGTAAGAAAATTTCAATTTCAAGACTCAAGTCCTTAAAAAAAGTTGTTTTTTTCCCCAGGAAAATTAGTTTTAGAGCTCTAATACTGCTTAGTAGTTGTTCAAAGCCATTTTTATTATAGGATGAACCTAACAACCAGACACCAGACAAATAATTTAACACTTGACTGAATGTATGAATGCTATAATTAATGTATTATAAGAACAAATTAGAGCTGGGCCAATGCCTGTCTTAAATTCAATCATCTATTGATTCTAGTCACAAAAGTCTAAGCCAATCAGCATTTGGGTCACCAATTCATAGAGCCAATCTTATGTTACCGATGAACGTCTTATACTTGTTCTGTTGCAGAGAGAAAGGAGGGCGATGGCTGTTAGCTACTTTAAGTAAACAGTTCCTTCAAGAACAAGGGGATGGGACCAATGGGGGGACGGGGTTGTGTGGTGAATAGAAAGTATGGCAAAGGGTGTTATCTTTGCAAGGTCAACCAGCAAACAACCATATGAACCATGGATAACAGGATTCAAGAGAAGCTAAAACTGGGGAAGATTAAAGGGAATATAACACTGGGGAAGATTCAAGAGAAGCTAGAACTAGAGAAGATTCAGGGGAAGCTAAAACTGGGGAATATTCAAAGGAAGCTATAAAGGAAGAAGATTCAAGAGAAGCTAAAACTGGGGAAGATTCAAGGTAAGCTAAAACTGGGGAGAATTAAAGAGAAGCTAGAAATGAGTGTTATTTATGTACAACAATACAAAAATCAAGTGTCTCTGTAAGTGGCCAACATTCCAAACTAACAGTTCTTTTACAAAATCACTTAACAGTTGAGTCAACATAAAATTTCTCCCTTTTTTAGAATAAGCTCTGTCCAAATGGTGATTGTTACGAAAAGAGCCCTCTATGAGGTATTTAAGACTGAGGACCACTACCTGGTTACAACGTATGCTTGGGACGGTATTAGTTGACCTGGAAATGAGTTTTGGAATGGGAGGTTTGCTTCCACTGGTGATCGATCGGGATCTACTTAATTTCCCGTACTACAGAAAGATTATTTTCGGTGACTGTCATCACATCCTTAACACTTCCTAGTTTAGGTATGATCTCATCTCTCCAATTTGATCAAGCTGACATAACCAATCCCATCCTCATCGCCAAATATTATGTATATACACAAATAAATAGTGAATATTTCCATGTGTGGCCAACTTTATTCTGCTCTATTCACAATATATCTCTAGGAACAAGGTAGACTTATAGTCTGGCCAACTTTCCAAATAAACACTTCTTTTACAAAATCACTTAACAGGTAAGCCACCATAACACGGGGAAGATTCAAAATAAGCTACAACTGGGGAGGATTCAAAGGAAGCTTTAGATCTATCAGAGGTTTAAAAACTGCATCATGAACTTCTCTTCATTTCACTACTTAGAATTATCATCATCATCATCATCATCATCATCATCATCTACATTACCACTATCATCATAGTCATAATCTTTATCACCGTTGTTTTCATCGTCATGTGGCCGGGTCAGTTTAGTAAAATGCCTCAATCTCTCTCTATTCTTCCTCCTTTCATTTATTCCATTCTTCTCCTATCAATTGTACACACTGTTATCTGCTCCTCCCATCTTTCTTGACCACCCTCGCAGTCTTTTTCCTACAAACTTAATTTCCAACATTTTCTTCGGCGTCCTCTCTTTTTCCATCCTCATTAACTGACGATACCATCTCAGTCTTGCTTCCTGGACCATCTCACGTACTCCTTGTTCCCCTACTATTATTATTATTATTATTATTAGCACCGCGTCTTACTACCCGTTCGGGTTATACGCAGCAGTGTTCCCCTACTCTTTCCTGGATAACTTTATTCCCAATCTCGTTTCTCCTCGTGACAGCTAACATGCTCCTCATGTCATTTATCAGTTGATAAAAAAACCTTATTTTAAAATCAATTATGCTCAATTTAATTTAATTTAATGAACAAAATATTGTTTTTGTTTTTATTCAAAGGCTAATATATTTGCCATGATCTTCTAGGTACAGATTTCAAAATAAAATTCCTGTATAAAACTATCATAAGCTTAACTATGAGAAAAATTGAGTCAATTTAACATAAACTAATTATATTTTATGTAAGGCTAAATGATAAAGTGAATTATATTTAGAGTAATTTTAAGTTTTCATTAACTTGTATAAGCAAGTCTACTATACTGAGCAAAATAAAAATGATACACATGAACAGTTGATTTTAATATCATTTCAGCATATTATCATTGAAACCTTTAAAATAAAATAACCTGTTTCGATGGTCATAAGGTCTTAAGGCATCACTATTTTGTTAGATTAGACAGCTTATGACACGGAAATCGAGGTTTGAATCCCGGTTGCGTGTACTGAAGGTGGTTTTTACACAATTGCTTTCCTTCTATGCAAATGTGAGTACACTTCCTCTAAATTCAACCTTAAACATCCCTTAAACATGAGCATAATTAGTACATATGCGTGTTACCTGGATAAGTAGTGAAACGTAATCCTAAAAAAAAATCAGCATTAGTGATCAGCCTACTCGACAAAATAGCTGATTGACCTAGCCGTAGCATAAATGATAACATTTAGTTACTATTTTTATTTTCTATTATTCCATCATATTTATATTTCCTCTTATGGTCATAATTTCTTACAAGATTTTAATTTGGAATTCAAAGATAAATTGGAGATCTGGATTCGTAAAATAGTGAGTTCAACCCGTTTTTAGTTTAATACTTGTACGTGGAACATAGCTTTAAAATTAGTGTCTTTAAGCCCTGCATTGCCCATGGCCTTTATGCTTCATCATAGTTTTTAAATTAATTTTACATAAATCTAATCAGCATTTCAAAATTTCAGCTTTGAGGAGCATACATTCGTTCACAGGGGCTATTAATGTTTAAAATCTCAAACCTCTGTGTGAAGTAAATACAGCGCAATGCTCATAACTAGGGCCTGTATTTTTAAGTAATTGAATCTTTTAATCATGCCAGTGAGAAATGAGAAAAGCGTGATGATGGGGAGGGTGTTTAAGTGTTTGGATATCCTGCATTTTTGAAGAAGTGGTTTTATATTTTTAAATATGGTTGTCACTAAAATGTAGGCAAAAGCTATCAACAGGTCCCCTATCTAGCTATTAAGTTTAAATTTTAAGTATTTTTTTAAAATTCAACTACGCTTTACGTCAATATTTGCATTTCTGAGGTTAAAGTAAAGTGATGGAGGCCAAGAACTAGTCTTCTTCTATCAAATAAAGTCATGTTTTGATAAGGTCATGACAGAACAATTTGAATCAAATGCGGGATTTTTTTTTAAGGTTTTATATAAGTTACCAGACTTTTTTTTAAGAAAACTTTGAACTTAAAAGTTTAAACTCTTTAACTGCTCAAAACTTACACAGAAATTTTATTGAAAACCATTTTAAGAAATATCAAACCACTTAGTAAATAGTCCAGAATTTCGAAACAGCTGCAACGCTTTTAGTACTCCCCCATGTAACACCCTTAAGGTGATTACCGAGAAGGCAGTCATACTTGTGACCAGGATGCCAGTGCTAAGATTTGAGTTCAAACAATATGGAATATATTTTAAGTAATAACACTAAGAAAGAGATATTTTACATTTTATTTTTATTTTTACAAATTCTGAGATCCAAGATTTAATCCCTGTTACTTCCAGAATTTTTCTGTTAAGCAATGGGTCTGGAATGAGGTTAAATCCAGCCCTGTTAGGACAAATGAGGAGCTACTTGCATAAATAAATAGCTACTCTGATATATAAAACTGAGATTAATGGCCAGGGTGTCTATTGTGCTGAACATATGACACCCTCTATCTGCAGATGTTGGCAAAATCAATGGTATTGGCAGTGGCCACTCGGTCAGTATAACTCTCTTTCAGGCTAACACCATGGAGTTTTTGTTTTACTTTTTTATATTTAATCAATATGGGGATTCCCTTGCAAACAGTGCAAACAACTTTATAGCACAATTTCTCATAGCAACCATGAGCAATAATTAAGAAATATCTCCAAAACACCCCCTAATTATTTTATATCTCGAATTAGATTTAAAGCTTTGAAATAATTTGACCTAACTTCAAACATCTCCAAACAACAAATTTAGCTTTAAGCATTTCAAACTTCTGAGGACCCAAAGGTTGGTAGAAAGACCGCTATTTGTTCCTCTGATGGACAATAATTCATATTAATTAATTTTTCATTTTGCTCTATAAAATAATTAAATCAAATGTGTATGTGTTTAGAGCATTTATTCATCACACCATTCTTTATGAATTCTTTAAGAATTTGGAAGAGCAGAAAAAAATGCTGAGGCATATAAGATGAAGAAAATAAACATTGACAAGGAAAAAGAAAATTTAAATTAAATAATTATGTACTACTAACGTGCCAGGAAGCACTAAATGAACTAGAGAAGATCAAATGGAAAAATGTTATAAATGAAGAACTGGATTTATTAAAAAGGAATTAAACATGGGATGTTGTAAATAAAGAAAAATTTGAAGGAAAAAGATCCCAGATAACAAATAGATTTTTAAAATAAAATAAGATGAAAAATATATGCCCTCCCTATGGACAGTGCTGTAATTAGAATATTTGCAACCTTTGTGTTGATATTCATTGAAATTTCTGCTTTAAAATCATAATCTTGTATTGTATACCGGTACTTGGCAGCATAACAGCCCTTCAGAGTCACAGATGGTTGTGGTATCTAAAAGTATGTGACAAATTGATTTGCTCATTTGTATCTGACAATTCTACACATCTAACACAGACTAAGCCTTAAATTATGTGTGAAGAATAACCTTGAGCACAATTAATTATGAGTAACTCAGTGGCAGAGCATTAGCACATTAGGCCAAAAAGTCTAGGTTTGGTTTCCATGCCCAAGTGTCATTTTTAAATCGATATAAATGGATTAAACAAAAACACCAAGCAAGAGATATATTCCATTTGGCTATATATTTTTACTTTTACATTTATTCAATACAGCTATTCCTTTGTAAACATCACAAACAACTTCATAGCTACCGTTTCTCATAGCAGCTATGACGAAGAGAATAAAGACATTCTAACTATCACCAAGAGCTACAAAGTCAAGAACTTTTATTTATATGGGAAACCCTAGGTCACTCACGTTTGCAAACAAGTTGCTGTCTCTATTCAGAAGCTGTTTAGTATGGACACCCTAATATATAATAAGACAATGCGCACCGATGTTTTAGTCACAGTGAGCAGGTCACAACTGGCTGTCCTTACATTTTCCTGAGAGTGTTCTTTTATTTTTTTGTAGTTTCTTCCTTTCTTGCTATCCGCTAGCATTCCAAACTTTCTTTTCCCCCTCCATGTTCCTCTCCACTAAAACAATTCATACAATGTGCATGGCTCAACCAAGGCATTTTTCTCTTACTTATCATCCCTATCCGACTCTCTCCTGTCCTCCTCGACACTCTCCACTACTCACCCTGTCCATTATTTATAATCTTTTATAGTTCATTATTTGATTTATTGCTACTACCAAACCGTTCATAAAGTAAATATTGTTATATATGGAAGAAAGAACCTTCTTTCAAAAATAACAATGTACCTCAAAAAGAGTTAAGAGGTTTTCCTTCAAGAGCTATTATTAAGCAGATATAAAATATGAAGTTTAATTTGAGCTAATATTTTTGCTTCAAGAAATATAAACTTTTTAGCTTATTTTTGAATATAATAAAAGGATGTCCATACCTGTGACCGAGAGTACCACAAGTGGATCCATCATGGGTATGACTGTGACAAGGTCTCTGAGTGTGAAGGGTCCTGCAGAGTGCACTGTGTCTGATCGAAATGTACCAGAGTTCATGATAACAAGGTCCGCTCCCGTACATGCCAACACAACATCACACACCCAGTTGCCAAGGTTGGTCTCTCCTCTTCGCACACTTTCAAACCTGCCATCCAGAGGGACGGTGAATGAACCCAAGACATCGTCCATCTTACCTTCAATGAGACCTGCAACAAGAACCACCTATATTAAGGGGAATTGTGCACATTATAAATAGGTCGTGGGCCAAATTGACTTTCAAATAAATAAATATGATAAAATGACCCACTCCAAGAAAGCCTTCTGCTCCTAAGACTCTGATATATATATGCTATGACTTTCGAGAGCTCACTTGCGACTAAGTCTTCACAGGGTTAAGAACTATAGTACTTATCCGCTCAAAAACTGCTGCACAGTAAAAAAAATAAGGTACTTGAGTCCTTTTAGCACACTTGATAAGCAAAAAATTAATGTCTTCTGTGAAGTAGAAAACGCTGGTCCGAAAGTGGAGTGGATGAAGAGAGAGAAATTAATCATTCACACAAGGCTAGAACAGTTAACATCCACCTTTGATATTACAGGTCAAAGCCACAATTTGTGTTTGTAAAAACCTAAACCAACATATTGGGAGGAAATGGTTTAAATCCCAGCTGGGGTCATTTGACATGTTTTTCACTTGTTGTTTTGAAAGCTATTAACATAAAGATTAATAATATTGTTTATATTAATAAGCTGTGCTTTACTTGACCCACCAAATTAATTTATATATGAAAATATATCAACCAATTTATTTGTAAAGTTAATTTATTAAAAGTCTCTTTGGCATATAAATAAACAATAGTGAAAACTGGTCATGAAAATTATATTTAGGATAATAACATGCTTATATCCATATTATTGAGCACGTGGAATAAACGTCAAATTCGCTTGGTCTGGTTTCATGGTGACGGCAAGGCTTGGGCTTGAATCCCAGCTGGGTGTTCTGCGAATGATTTTACTAAATGGTTTCCCACTCTCAATTTACGCAAATTTGAGAACATTTTCTATCAATTCTAGCTTCATAATTCTAACCACAATAGTGCAATTAAATGTGGATAGCCCGAACAAGTAGTAAGACAAGATTCAAAATAGTAATTTGTATATTTTCGCTAAATCAGAAATTCTCAAACTTTCTATGCTTGCGTCACCCTTGTGAAGTTAAAAAAATAATTTTTAATATCTTTTGAAATCAAAACACAATTTAAATCAATTTTGTTGAGGTTTTTTTTCTCCCCCCAAAAAAGTTCCAATGTACGATTCCCCATAGTGCAGCATTGATTACCACTGTTACTGTTACACCAAATGGGTGCACAGCCCATTAAAGGGACATGATTTAAATAAAAACTCTTCTGTAATTTCTCCTTATGCTTAACCCAAATATAGTTTTGTTTATTAATTTAAAATATATTTTAGATTCATTTAGAAAAAAAAGTGCTTTTTCTTAATTTGTTTCTAGTTACTTCAAAATGTGTATTGAATATATTTTAGGTAAGTTTGTCATTACTAACCAACTAATTAGAATTCACTTGGGCTGGTGTTTGGATAAATGAAATTAAGTTTGATAACAATTACAACTATCCGACACCTTGGCTCAGTCAGTAGTGTGTCTGTCTACTGAGCTAAGGGTCCTGCGTTTGATTCCCAGCATGGTCAAAAAATTTATCATCGCTGAAATGTGGCTTTACCCTTTCACAGTGATAAATTAATGGATAGGGACTGGATGTTATGCCTGTCCTGGTTTTTTTTACATCCATTATTGTTTTCAGCCTGTAGGCTGGGTCAGTTTTTTTTACCCAAGCCATATATTTTCCACTGAGGGCTTGCTAGACCTGCCGTAGCTTCATATGCCTTATAATATAACTTAAGACTAGGACAGGCAGTAGCTGGTAGTGGAAAATAAATTAATTGAATAAAAAACTGACCCGGGCCATAGGCTGGAAACAGTATTGGATGTAATAAAATCAATAGTTATTGTATCTATATTTTTGATATGATCATAATGTACATGGTATTTTATTTGTTTGTTCAGTTGTACATATAATTTTTAGAAAAGTTGTACACAACCAACATAAGACATTTATTCGAGATGTCAATAGTGTTTTGTGTTAGTTTTAAACTTTACTGTATATGCCACTCTGCTTACTTGCCGAGAAGTTAGGCTTGTTCATTATTGTGATATTTGTTCAGTGTTAATGTTTAAGTTAGGGATTCAATGAAAAGTTACCATACATACAATAAGACGAATAATTAATAAATAATAGCCAATATTTAATGCAGGGATTTTTAAAACTGTGATGGAACATTCAGGAAGTATGTTTAATCTAATGATGGAATGAACAATTAAAATGTTATGTGAAAGTATGTTTGTATTCTAGCATCTTAACCATAGAATACTATTTCTTATTAAAATTGACTACTGAGGTTTACAAGATTGTCATGTTCTCTGTTTTGCATGGAGGCTAGAATGTTCCTCTCTCCAGTACCTTCAGTTGGCCTTGAAACTTTAATAGAGGTGACTTGCTTTGTTTGTGCTCTAGGAGAAACTCAGTCGTAAAAGGTACAAGTGTTTAGCATTAATGAAACATTTTACTAGTGTAGTCACAATGGTATCTTACAAACTAAAACAAAACAAATTTGTAATCTTGCATCCTATTACACATGAGAACATGGTAATAAACCAGAAATAAACCAGAAAACAAAAAATCCTGAAATAATCGAAACCTACAATGAAACCAAGTGTTTATGACTACGACATTTTGTAGACACTGTTCTCGTGACATTTGTAGATAATTCAGGGCAACATCCTGTTTATCATGTGATGAAGTTGTATAAAAAAATGACAATCAACAACAACAAATTTGAATTAGTTGAGAATAGTTTTTCTTTTGGTCAATAATGTAATAATATTATGTTTTCAATATAATAAGATGTAAAGTAGTAAAATTTACGAGTGTTTAGCATTCATGTCTCACAGAGAGAAGTTTAGCATTCTAGGGCTAGCAATAAAATTTTGAAATATTTAAAAATGTGAAGATATCAAAATTTATCAATGGGAAAACAGAAAGGATAAAAAAAATATTTAAATTTCATTTGGAAAATAAATATATAATATACATACTATAGTAAATGTAAGTTAAATATTACATTGAAAATCATCACCATTATCATCATAATCAACTGTTCCCAACCTGTCAGTTTAGTAAAACGCCTCCCTTCCTCTATCCTTCCACCATTCTTCAGACTTTAATCATTTCCATTCTTCTCCTATAGCTTGTATAAGTTCTGTTATCTGCTCCTACCATCTCTTTTTTGGCCTCTCTTATGGTTATTTTTCTAAATATTTCATCTACATAATTCTCTTTGGCATTCTATCCTGTTCCATCCTCATTACATTCCCATAGAGATCAGTCTAGCTTTCTCTACTATCTCACATATTCCCTGTATTCCCACTCTCTTCCAGATTAAATCATTCCTTATCCTGTTTCTCTTCATGACAGCTAACATGCTCCTCCCAAACTTCATTCCCATAGCCTCCAATTTACTAGTCTCTTTTAAATTCAATGCCCATGTTTCTGCTGCTAGTAATTCCTTATACTTCAAGAGCGCTTCTCTTCTCCATAGCAGGTCTCTCACACACCTATAGAACAACTACCCTTCTGCTCTCTTTTTATTGGACCCTCTCTACTCTCACTCTTCACCTCAATAACACTTCCAAGATATTTTACACTTTGTACCGTTCTCAGCTCTACTCCATCGAACTTTATAATTTTACTAGGCCTTATCCTCTTCCTTACCATCACTTCACACTCTGCCATGCTAAATTCCACCCCACACTTTCACTTACTCATTCCCTTCCTGTAGCTGTTCCTATACTTCCTCTTCCTTCTCTCCCCATACCATAAAGTCATCAGCTAACAACAAGGCCTTCATTCTTTCCTTCCTGAGTTCCTTTGCCACTTTATTCATGACCATTATCATTACAAAAGTAGTGGTGAGAGAGCACTCCCTTTCTTCACTCCCATTTTTTATTTGGAACCACCATCCTCCCACTCTCTGTCCAAACATAGCTCATTTTATCCTCATATATGCTCTTCACTCTAATTACAGCTCCTCTTTCCAATTCGGCCCCTTTCATCATTTTCCAACTTTATTTCTTTCCACACTATCATATGCCATTTCCACATCCATAAATATCATTACCAAGTCCTGCCCAAATTCATACCATCTTTCCATTAGCTGTCATATAGCAAAGATCAAGTCTATTGTAGACCTCTGTTTCCTTAATCTGTGCTGTTCCTCTCTCCAACTTCATTTCATTTTCTTTCTTACTCTCTTTTCCAGTATCTTCTCATATATTTTTGTACATTGGCATCAGCGTTATCTCTCTATAATTTGTGCACATCTTCTTGTCTCCTTTCTTGAAAATAGGTATTATAACTCCCTTCTTCCAGTCTTCTGGCAATTTTTTCTCCTTCCAAATCACTCTCAGCACTCAACGTACCCATTGTATGCCTGCTTCACCTGCAGCTTTTATAATTTTCAGCCAGTTCATCCCCACCCAATTTTTCCTCTTCTTCTATTTCTTCATCCTTTGTTTCAGTCTCATTCCCTTCCTCTTCCGGGTTGAACATCTTCTAAAAATATGTTATCCATAGTTACATTTTATTAGCACTGGATCTTTTATGAGGAAGGTTGAATTTAAAGGAAGTGTAGCCACATGTGCGTGGAGGTAGAGTTGAAAACCCTTTAGGAAAAACCACCCTCAGTATACTCAACTTGGATTCAAACCCCAATCTCCTCGTCATTGGCAGTCTAGTCTATTGTAAAAGAGGAGTCTTAAACCATACGGCCACAAAAGCAGGTTTTCTCCTGTCTTCATCCCTCATTCTAACTTTTTGTCTTTTCTATCTTCTCTCGTTTCTTACCTGGCTATATAACACCTTCTTTCTTCCTTCCACATCCCTTTCCAAAGTTTCTATCCATTTTTGCATCCAATTCTTTCTGGATTTCCGTAACACTTGCTTCCCTCTTTTATTATCCTCTATATACTGTTCCTCTATTTCCTCATTACTATTCTTAAAATTCCTCCTGAATGCTTTATTCTTCTCATTCACTGATTCCTTCACTGAGTGGTTCCACCATGGTGTCTCCATCCACTTCCTCTTATCACCTGTCCTCCTACATAACTCCTCTACAGTGCCCACCGAACTTTTCTTAAACCTTTCCCATTCTACCTCTACACTATGCATCTCATTCTTGGGCATTAAGAGTCTTGCCTTCCTTAGGTAGAGTTATCTTTCCTCTTTAATTTTTTATGCTTCACATCTTTATTCTTATTTCTTGCTTTGCTACTTTTCCCCTACATTACAATCCCTTTATGCCTGCCATCACCAACCTGTGGTTCCTATCTAAGGACACACTTAGTATTACCTTAATGTTTACAGTCTGCCCTTTCATTTCTTTGTCCACAAGGAAGTAGTCTTATCACCAACCTTTGCTCCGTATTCCAGCTGTAGCTTGTTCTTTTATGGCTTTCTATCTCCTGACCTGGATTCATGTTTGCCACCTTTATTTTACTTCTTACACGTCACTTCAACAGCCTTCTACCTTCTTTGTTATTCTCTCTCTCCATCCTTTTTTCCCTAACACCTCCTCAAACCTTCTTTCTTTTCCTACAATTGCGTTAAGATCCTCCATTACTAGCTGCCAATAATTTTCCATTTGTCTTTCTAAATATTCGCTGAGCTTGTTCGTTTCTATCTGCTGGGGACCCCACTTGTCGTGCACACACCTGTATCACCTCCACCATTTTCCCCTCTACTACATTTAAAATGATAATTTTTATTATTTTAATGCATCCATATTTATAATGTGAAGTAACTTGTCATTTACTTTTTTTTAAATTATACAGTAAGATTTTTAAATATATTGGTGGGCTGTGTAAAATCCGTTTCAATAAAAGTATTCATAGTGTAGGAAAGGTTTAGAAAAAAAACTTTGCTCTAAACTAGAGCAAAGGTTTACCCAAAAAATGTAAAGTTTGGCACTTAATGGCGGAGATCCTCTAAAGAGCAGGTGGACATATTTATATCTTACCAGTGAATTGTTCTAGCATCAATTTGAGAGTAGAGTCTTCTTCCATAGAGGATGTAACATTTATCTCCTCCACACTTACATCAACCGTCATTTTGTCAAATGACAGAGTGACTTTGGAAAACTGTCGAAAATCTGTCCCGCTCTTAATTATATATTTTCCATGCACCTGTAAAATAATTACCATATTTAGAAAAAATACAATATTACCTTATCATAAAGGAATTAAAAAAGCAGAGTTAACAAGAACCACTTTTTAAGTGCCGTGTATACCTGTTTAATCTCGTACACATGGTCATGTCCCCCAAGGATGAGATCTAATCTCATTCACGTTCTCAGCCAATCTGATATCATTAGGTGTTCGCATGTGTGTAAGAGCTATTACATAATCACAGCCCTGCAAGTTAAGAAAAGAAGGAGTGTTAGATAAAAGTATACAATGATTATAATACTACAAGAGAAACACTAACCCATGCTTACTTCTTCTTTCAACTGAGCACCCAGCTTTCTCCCAACTTCGATGTAGTCTAAGAATGTGACCTCATCAGGATTAATAGTAGCGAGCGTATCCAACCATTCTTGTTCAACAAGACCAATCTGCAAATAATAATATTTATTATAAACTATCTGCAGTCAATAATAATTATGAAACTGACATAATTATACTCTAGAGGTCTGTGAAATGAAATTTCTGAGAGACTAGGAGTATCAAGAATTGACAAGAGCATATAACCTGACTGGGTAGTAAAACGCAGTGCTATAAAGACTGGACAAGGCGAAATATGAGTGGGGAAGAGACATTGTACTAAGAATATACAAGGTAAGCGCCTGCACATTCCCAATGTCAGCCAAAGGAGTGGATGATCTAAGTGTCGAGCCCATAATGGCTTTAGTAACAGCAACAAAAACACTAAAAGTTTTGACTTTTTCAGTTTTCCTAAAACAACGAATTGCATAAGTGATGGGTTAGTTACTATAAGATAGTAGATATAATAAATGTAAAAAAGACCTTTTTTACCTTTATACATATATATATATAAAACTTATCTTTAAATATTTACATAATAATAGCATTTTATTTTGACAATAAATTATATGGTAAAATGATTTAATCTGTGTGTTATGTTTAATATATTTTTCTTTAAAACTTGACATAAAGTTACATGGCTTTAATAGTGTGTTAGCTTTGTTGGATTCTCCAGCTAAAGTACTATTCATGAATTTTTATATTTTTACTACAAGGTCTCTCTATAAAGTTTATAATATAAAAGTGTTCATTTTAGGCTCTTGTTTTTTTTTATATCAGCGGCCACAATCCATTTGAACATTTTTAGAGAGCCATTTTTGCAAAAGCTTACATCAACAACTACGTAAATACTCGTCTATAAAATCAAAGAAAATAAGAACGGATGCAGTTGCCACACTTAAACTTTTCAAAAATCCCCAGCCCCAAATAAATGAAGATGGACATAATAGGCAAAATAAAAGATCCCACAGAAATATTGTTACATAATAACTTTCAGACACATAATTTTGACCTTTACCTTTGATGCATTTTGAACATATGTAGTTGCTAAAACTATTTCATAAAAAAAAAATCACTTAACCTTAGATTAACTTTGAACATATATAGTTCTTAAAACTAGTTCAGTACATTACAACCTTCAAATGCATAATGCATGTTATGAAAGAGTGCAATAAAACTAAAGATAAGTGTAGCTATAGTTCACACTAGGTTATTGGATTAAATAATATATATCATTATTTTAAAGCTAGTTCTGAATGTATCATAATTGATTTAAAACCCAAACCATTAACATGGAAACTGCAAAAATAATAATTATAGTGCTAACAAAAAATGCACTATTGTAATTTATAAAACAATCTTAAATGTGGGGTCTTATCAAAGCAAGTGAAGCATTTTTATAGAACATATTTGTAATATACAATAGGGCCCCGCTTTACAGCATTCCGCTAATATGGCGCTTTTCAATTAAATAAATATATATATATGTGTGTGTTTTTCGGCAAGATGCGTGCAGTAAATGGACTTGGCTGCCATTTTATGTTGGTAATTCAGTCTGTTTACAGTAGTGATGGGAACTATCAAATAATTTTAACTATCGAGTGATGAGAACTATCAAATAATTTTAATTATCGATTATAGAATGATGAAAACTATCATTAGATAATTTTCATTCAGTTGTTTTAATTTGTTTCCGATTGTTTTCATTCAAATGAATGATATATTGTCCACTTTATATATGATATTATAAACATGATATATATTAAGATTTTATATACATTTGAAAGTTTAAAAAAGGCTATGTTCAGGCTCTGGAACCTAGCTCCCCACATGAGCAGGGCTCTACTGTAGCTCAGAACAGGCTGTATTTCTGGTGAGGAGAGTTCAAGGTTTGATTCCTGGCCAAGTGCACTAGGGTGATATTGTGCGGAGCTAATGGAAATTAGCTCACACAGTTAAGTTTTTCAGCCTCGCTTCAAGTAAATAACGACTCATCAAGAACAGCGGTGGAAATTTGACTTACCATGGCCTAGCTGAAGCAGTGGTTGTATTCTGTGGCCATCACTAATGAGCCAGATTTAACTAAACTCGAGTGGTAGCTCACAAAAAGTGTTGAAACAAACTATGTCTTGTTTCACCTCTCTTAACGTCTACTCTTCATGCATGCGCCTATACCTCTTTCTGGCGTACACCCATCCGAGTGCTGTAGCTCTGAGATATGATTGGTCGACCCCACCTCTTTTTCCTTCCTAGTCTGGTCTCAATCGAGGAGCCTATTTAATATGGTGTATCATCTAAAATATACACAGAATGATTCTCAATTTTCTACTTGACAGATTAATAGCTTGTTCTTTTCTAAGTCTAAATGACTTGCAGCAAAAAGTTCCGAACCAAGGTGCTATGGCGTTGAATGGAGCCGCAAGGTTGGTCAGCCACAGGTAGCGTCCCACCACATCATGTGTATCTATGTTGAGTTTCTATGCATCTGGATTACTCCAAGTGGGCATAAGATCCATTTATCAGGACTTGAGGATTGGAATCCCTCCCGGGATTATAGGTTTATTGCAGTCGGCTATTGTGCTGGCTTAGATTTGTTTACACTAGTCATGTACTAAACTACATTTTGGTATGTAAGGGTGGATCGCTTAATGACTCAGCTGCTTATGAATAATAGGTTTAATTTATAATAGGTGTTTATTAGTTTTATCTGACCAGGTGTGCCTATTGATAGTTTGTTGGGCGATTAGTGCCTTCTGAACAAATCATGTTTGATATGGTCGTGTATATTTTGTTGGTTCGGTTTCATTGTTTGGCCTCAAGCCATGTGATGAATAAGCGAAGCATATTTGGCTAGACAGCTAATTATATTATGTGAAGACACTGTTTACTTATATTACATATCATTCGGACAGCTTAACTGTTATTTAATGGTTGCTTAATGACTTTATGTTGTTCTAGCAGTTGTAAACAATGCCTAGTCACTCTATAGTAATTGTTTTGTAACGAGGCAACTTCCTGTCTCTTATTACTGGGGGAACATCAACGCTAGCTAGTGGGGAGTTGTAATTATAGTTAATGACATAATTAGGTCTTTGGACCCTCTTAATGGCCTTGTATACTCTTTGTTATTTAGTGTTCACCTTTTGACACTTTCTGCTTGTCATGTTCACGCTTGACCTCTTTACTTCATTACTTGTCTGTATTTATTATCGCTTAGACGGGTTTCTTAAGATCCATGATAACTATGTCTAGGATTCTATGTACACCTTTATTTTAACATTTGATTGTGAACGCAATTTAGGGGAACTATGGTTGTGACAGCAATGTCATAATTGAGGCTTATTAGTCCATAGTTTAAGGAATATTTATTGTATGCAGCCCCTTATAGTGGTCTTGACATTTACACAGTTTGTTAACCAAAGAATAGGGGCTATAAGCTTGTTGACTATAGTTAACTAGTCCATGTAATGTGTATCCATCTAGGACACCTAGAGCTGTATGAGTTAACGAACGTATCAATGAGTTCAATCTTAATTTTTCACAGAGTGTTTACTTTCTGCCTTGTCTTTTATAGTTTTGAATTCAATTTGTAGTGCCATAGTTGTCAGATTACAACCTTACTGACTGAAAGTTATTTTGATTGTCTTCTTACAGAGTTTTGCGTCATGTGTTAAATTTAATAAAAGCCAAAAATAAAGACCTTAATGATTTTGAAAAATTAACATTAATTTATTTCAACCAAATTAAAATCAGCAATACCATTTTTCTGGATAGAAAAACGGAATAAATATTAGGTCCTTTCGATAATGTTCAAGTTAATCTGGCAAAGGGTCTTCTTAGTAACTGGAAGCAGCTAGTGTATTATGGCTTCAACAAGTCAATGACAGTAGAGATTTTGAATGAGGTTATTAAACATGTTGAAAGTTGTGGATTCAAAGTAGAAACACATGTCAATGACTTACAAACAGAAAAAAACAAAACTTTATGGCAAAATATAAATATAGCCCCATAAAATACATTATATTCTAATCCAGCTAATACAATAAAAATAAAAATAAAAATTTGCTGATGTTCCTCATCAGTTTAAATTAAGTAAAAACAGTTTTTTTTAGATATAGGTTTTTGTCTAAAAAATAGCATACTGTAACAAAATATGTTTTGCAACAACTTTTGGATATGCCTGGAGAAATAAAAATTACACTAAATTTCACTCAGAAACATCTGTATATTAAGGCACCAAGTCCTCAAAAATTCAAAAGTGCAAAGCGACTTTTTTCGAACAATGTTTCAAACAAACTAATTAATGCCTCTAAAAGAGGCACATTTATCATAGTTGTACTTCCAACTGAAAACATTTAAAAACTATTCAATGATTGATTTGTTTAACAAATTGGTGTCCCAAACGTCAAAGCTACCTTTACAGAAAGGCATTGGAATCGAAAATAATTAATTCACAAACACCTAAAAATCACGATGAATATTACTTACATCAGTACATTTAAACGTAATCAAAATGTACTAGTGTGTCTATTTTCATATTCAAAAGGTATGAGACATTAGAACACACACTGTGCACTCATAGAGTTTAAATATAGAATTTGAGCTTATAGAATTGGTAAACATTTAGAAAGCATTTTTAACGCAAACAAAAAAACAAAAGAGCACCTGTGAAAAGTGTCTAGTAATTGATGCTGGTAATGTTAAAGAAAGAGAGTTTATGCAAAAATTAATAATTCTTACATATAATATTTTGTATAATTATCTTATCTTATGATTAGTGTCTGACCTAAAGTATTTTTTTTGGCCGAAGCCGAGGCCAAACTTCGTTTTCTTTTTCACCTTCGGCCGAAGCAGAAGAAATTGCATATATTGTGAAGAATCTTTATTTTTAAGTTTAATGCAATTTCTATTGTATTTTAAATTCAGGATCATGTTTATTTAAATAACAGGTCACATTTTTTATTGTTGATAAAATAAAGTAGAATACATTTCCAAAATTGTGATAGAAAATAATATTAATACAAAATAAAATTATGGCAAAAATATTAATCACTTCTTCCTCTCAATATTTGGCTTTGAAACACTGACTAAATTATTTTTAGTGCCATCCAGCCCCGTAAAAAAGAAAATTAATCAGTTATCTTTTATGTATATAGTAATTAAATATATTATTCTTGGTTTGAGGGAAAGGTTTTTAATAAATGTGATAGTAACACTAGACTATAGTAAACATGGACCAAGTGTCGTTACTACTGAGTACTGATTAGTCTACCGACTGGGCGTCTAAATCCAACATGCAATGAACTGTCAGTGGTCACTTGTCACGTGACCGCTCCCATGCCACACCCACAAGTGTACATTAGGTAAGGTAATTTAAATGAACCTTTGGTCTAATTTTAGCCGAAGCCGATTATTTTTCCGAAGGCGCAATTTATGGCTGAAGCCAAAACAAAAGTCGAATGTCTGGTCGGACACTACTCATGCATGATGTTGTAACACTGGACAAAGAGTTGAAATTCTATGAAGACAATACAGGTATTGCTGGAGAGGGAACTGTTGGATGAAGATGTAATTTCCAGAGAAGGCTTGAGGTATATTGCTGGATATGTTACACACACATGTTAGGGACGAGCATCCGAACCTTGCTGAACCATCACACAACATAGAAAATGACAGTAGCTACATTAGTTTAATTTCAAAGGAAGGTCTCATGTACGCCACAAATGAGTTCTTTCCTTGTATCACAATGGCGAAAAATGTTTCAAGTGTTATCATGTAAAATATTTCAGTAGAAAAGAAAAAGTATTTAAATATTTAACCAATATTATGAATAAATAAATTCATTTTAAATTTCCAGTTAAAGCTGTACCAACAACTCGGAAGGTTGACTCTACACCTATAGCAGGCACCAGCAACTGACCAGTGTACAAAGCCATGCAAACAGCAGAACTAATGGAAATAATTATATTCTAGAGGGATTCATAATTTAAATATCACTATATATCCAGCCCATTTTGGCTCTCCCAAAAATATAATAAACATAGTGGAGAGTAGGAAAATGAACTTAAGCAGATAAAGGGCAATGGATCATAATATACAAGTGTTAAAAAAGGTCATATAAAAATTGGCAATAGGCTATACAAGACACTTTATTTTCAAACAACAAATTTTCAAATGTGGAAAATTAGTGGCGTAAATACGATGACCGGGGATACACATAAACCCCATAAAAATATTATATCCTTTGAAACTCCAATCTTTAAAATATGAATATTACCAAAAAACAAGTCAAAATATTAACATGGGCCATCGAGGCTAAAACGTGACCTATGATGGTCTAATTCTAACACTAGATAACTTTACCTTTTACAATACTAAAGTAGAGTATTTGAAAATATCCATCATTAAAAATATATAGGAGAATTCTGCGCTTAACTATACGTGCAATTACCCCCATCTAAAGGTGACATCAAATGTCTGAGAAGCGGACTAGTTGCTATACCAAACATGTTTATTTAAGTTAGGCGTATAAAAAAGTTTAATACTTGTACTATGACAACTATACAAAATATTATCGTCATAGACGTTATTTATCAAAGCTATAGCTACTTTAAGCTAATCATAAAGTAACATGTTATACAGACTTACTCTTCATACTAGCATATTAAACAGATTTTAGAAAAAATAAAGAATGCATCAAATGCGAGCTACCTACACATGAAGTATGCACATATACATATATACACATAAGTATAACCCTAGACATAAATTCAGCATTTAATCAGACAAAAATGTAAATTAGTAAAAAAAAAAATACATAAAACTGAGCCAAAATGTAATAAGTAGTTTCCCTCGTATAATCTTAAATAGTTATACCCAAAAATTTAATTTTGATCATAAATATAATAATAAACAGGCCAAAAATGAATTTTAACTTACATAGAACAAGAGTAAGTCCCTACAACTCGCTGGACATCAAAGAGTAAATGACAATAATAATCACTGGCTTTTAAACAGCCCTTCTCAGCTGGGTGAAGTTGGTAAGGATAAAGAACACATGATTTAATTCTTGATGCGGTCATCAATGTCCACTCATGAAGCAATACAATATTATACAGACACATGTGCACTGCAATGTTTGTCTGGAGATGCGTGGTGGGGGGACAGTCAGGAGAATTTATTATTTGCTTCCACTAGCTCACACACTTGCGCGATGTCCAAACCCAGGGGAGAATGCGCTCTTGCGAGATATTATGAAACTGTAGACCTATTGTTCAAACATTTTTGTGTAGAGGGATTTTTTTTTAAGTTGACATGACCTGGACGGCAGGAAGCAATAATGAAATGGGGTAAGTCCATGGAATGTTTGTTGGCGGGGATTGATCACTACATTGTACAGTTGTCATGGTACAAAGCAATCAGTTGTTTTGTGAGGACAAGAACTTTTCTAAGGAGAAACAACTTAAATGAAAATGAACTTAGATTAAAATGCCCGGATCAAGTTTGTAAACTAAAAAAGAAAATGAAATAACTAGTATCCTGATAATTTCTTTTGTTGAAATTTTTAACATATTATTTGTAACTTTTAATTTAGTGATTAGGACAAACTGTTATACAACTTAAATACAATTGTGTAATTAAGGTGAGTTGACTATACAATCCCATGATAAATTCACATATTTATTAGTGTATTTTACATTTTAAAAAATGACAAGTTTTTCAATTAAATTCCAAGTGATTAAGTCAGCCAATTTTTGTGATCAGGAATTAAATAGCCAATAGCACATAAGAATTATTGTACGTGCTGAAAACAATAGTTTGTAAACTACTGGGCTGCATATCATAAGAAAAAATGTTACACTAATAAAATATAGGTTGCATGTTGAAGTCAACTAAAATAGGGAAAACCATTAACTAAAATAGGGAAAACCATTAACTAAAATAGGGAAAACCATTAACTATCAGCACAAGTTTGGCCAGCTAGGTGTCAGATAGCTCGGTTCTGAAGTTATGTGAAGTGACGTTCTGAATAAGTTACTAGCTCATGCCTACTTTGTATATTCATAATACCATGGGTGAGAGTAGTAGTTAAGGAAGAACCAGTGCAGGACAGAATATCTAAGAAGATGTTTGATATGGAGATGGTGGGCCCGAGGCGAAGAGGAAGACCAAGCGATATATGGATGAAGGGAGTATAGATAAGTGTATAGGGGAGAGGATTGGCCTGGGTCATGGTGGAGGAAAAGTGGTGGTGAGATAAAGGGAGATGTTGGGGAGGCTTTGTTACAAACAGACTCAGCCAGACGCTGGAGTCTGTTCATGATTATGATTGACTTAATTAGCGTCATCTTTGTCTGATACAATAGAAATCTAGCTTAATTTGTCAACCCTCTGTTTACAGACCTGTCTGTATATAGGCTCCTTTAATCTTAGCTTGGTACATAAAAGAAATACACAGGTTATCCATCTTTTCATTGGACAGGTATCGTTCATAATTATATATTCTCGTTTAATCTTGATGTTTATGTTACTAAATTTGTATAGCATATAAGATAATTGTTCTCTTCTATGTTTCTATCCAACTTTCCTGTACCTTATTGCAAATATAAAATATAAAGTAGTCATTCATATTTAAAAACCAAATAACCCCACCTAAACCTTATCTAGTTCCTTTAAGGTTTTCAGATAAATACACTCAAAAGTGTTGATAAATCAGTCTCTAACTAAATATTTGTTCCATGTGCTCAAAGAAACATGTAGCTCATAAATAGAAAATATATCAAGTGTCTTTCTTACTGAATATACAAGTTAAACCATTGTAGCTTTAAATAGAGAGACAATTTAAAAACTATACTCACAAGCCCAATTCTTTTGCCACTCCAGTCGACAACATGAGTTATGCGGCCGTCCCCCAATGGTCGACCAGTCTCTTGATCAATCACATTGGACATTAACCAAGGAAACTTGGTCTGAGAGACCCACTCACTCAACACCTCCAGGCCAAAATCTGTGGACAATAGTTGTATAATGGCAGTGTAACAATATATTTTATTCACCTTCTAAAATATCAACAAACACTTAATATAAGATAATTTTTTAAGATTTATATTCATTTTAAAGTTAAACTAAAGCCCTCAAAGGATAGGCTTGTAGGCTGAGAATCTTATTTTTCTAGACTTTTATTTGATATGTGAAATTGAGGCACTTAGTGACATTTGTTATGTTGACCTTCCACAGCCTTAAATGTGTCGTAGTCTGGATACCTCGTGATTTGGTTGTCAGCATTTGGGGTAGTAATTTGGTTGAGAAGCAAGGCAAAATCAAGCATTTAATTGTTTGAATAGATTTACCATTTCAGTAAGTAATGTAAAGTTTATTGAGGGTTCAAGTACTTTGTTCACATCCAACTCATGTCACATGTGTCCAAAAATATTATAATCCACACAGATGTAGTGGTGGGTCCTTACTTCAATATCACAAAAGTGATATTTTATATTGCAATTTACACATTTTAGTGCCCAGTCTTAAGCTGTGATGTCACAATACAAATATGTTCAGACCAAGCACACTCTAATGCTCTTTCGGCCACTACTAGTTTCATGTAAACATGTGTTCTGGGCCCATTTAGACAGCTTCATTCAAGCTGAGTGAAGTCGCACCGTGCTCAACTTTTGCGAGTCAGCTCAGATACAAGTAGTATTCAGAAATTACAGCGAAACACAGCATCGGTAAAAAGGAGCTCATGCTAGAAAGAGGACCGAGCGAGAAAATTAGTATGTACCCCTTATTCTTTGCACTCAAGAATACATTTATGGGTACAAATTTTCTTCTTCCCTTATTGTGTAGGATTTTGATGAATTTCTAGCGCCTTTAGCAACATATCCGCAAAAGCTCTGACACCTCTCAACACCAGATCGGCAATATCTATAACAATCCGAGTAACAAGACGGTGAAACCATCTCTCCAAGCATGGCTCGCATGAAGTGTGCTCAGTCCTAGCTAGCTTGTAATGTGACACCTCAGATTTACTTTGGTGTGTTGGGTAAGAGACATTAAGCTACAGCAAATATTGTAAAACTTGGTTTAGTTGATTAAGTTGATGCCAAATCATACATTTAAATTTAAAATTTTACTGTTTCAGATAATTCTAAATTTTATCTTTATATGAATATGGCCAGCATCTCAAATATTGGAATAAACAAAGATATTGCTAGACGATTTGATTTGAATGACAACCTAAACATGGCGCTTAACAGACAATATTCTTACGCTTCTATCTATAACAAGTCAACACAATTGGTGCATATTAAAACAGTAGTAACACTAGTTGTTTGGCAAATTGATTAAGAGTTGACTTGGGACATAAAAGGTGCCATAATGACTCAGATACTTAGTAAAATGTGTTTTATAATCCATACAATCTTAGCAGCAGTTAATCAAGTAGCATAAAACAGTTTTACTAAAACTATCTTTGGTACAGTTTTTTTATATCGATTAATGCAAAAAGCCCAAAATCTAGGGGTTAAATCTATGTCCAGATGTAATTTTAACAAAACAATGGATGTTTAATGTTTTAATCTTTTTACCAAAATCATGATTCCCAAATACAGCACAATGTGTTCCACACTCATTCAGCACCGAGACCATTTGCTCTCCTTTTGTAAAGGTACTCACTAGAACAGAAAAGATTGCGATTAAAATATTGGTTTGATTTGACAGAAAAAAATTTTTTTTGTGAATTTCTAAGATTAATAATAGTAATTATTCTATATAATTACTTAAAACTCATGGGAATAAATAATCTGATATTAGGTGTGTTACAAATGTGCTTGACTCTGACTCAACATGCTGGGTGAAATAGTGACCCATAATATGGCTATCCATCTTCTCTCAAGGCGAATGCTAACATATGTATTTGAAATTTAACTTCAATGTTTGATTTTGGATTTATATGATCTAATAAAAGGGAAAAAAGCATACTTGAAAGAGCCAAATTCTGGCTTCAGAAGCTTTATTTGACGACAAGATTCTTTTGTATATTTTTAAAATAATAATAATTAGCACCGCGTCTTACTACCCATTCGGGTTATACGCTTTAAGTACTAATTACTCTAATGGATTATGAATTGGGAAGGTTGAATTAAAGGAAGTGAACCCGCATTTACGTGGAGGAAGAGTGGAAAACCATTTAGGAAAAACCACCCCCCGTTCACCCGACCGAGATTCAAACCTCAATCTCCCCGTCCTCAGCAGTCGAGCTCAACATGACTAGCGCGTTAGCCAACTACGCCACCGAGGTGAGTATCTTTTTAAAGAAAGCCAATGCCAGTTTTTTTAACTATTACTATTTATCACTGCATCTTACTACCTGTTAAAGTTACACGCATATGTACTAATTATGTTATAAGTTAGGAGTGAGGAAGGTTGAATTTAGAGGAAGTGTACCCACATCTGTGTGGAGAGAGAGTAGAAAACCATTTAGGTAAAAACACCCTCAGGACGCCCAACTGGGATTTGATCCTGATCTTCCTGTAATTGCCAGTCTAGTCTATTGAGAGAGTGATACATTAGACCATGCGGTCACTGAAGCAGGTAATCTGCCGCCTTTTGCCAGCAAACTTACCAATGATGTAAAAAATATGTGCTAGTCTTATTCAATAATTAACCCTGTTATAAGAAAACTTTGGTGAAACCCACAAATAGCTTTTAATAAGAAGATTCAACGTGTTAATTGGGAACAATTTTTTTCACCATCTAGTCAATATTTCGACTATTTTCAAAACTACTGTGTAAAATAACTTTAAGGTATCAGATTCTATTATAATTTGAGCATATTCATAAAGCACTAAAATTGATGGTTTGGGTTCAACAGTGAAAACAAGAATGTATTTTATATATTTTATACACCCCCTCTCCCCCCCCCCCCC
>CABFOW010002415.1:80506-102428 GCA_902141385.1 Timema californicum
AAACTTACGCATACTGGGTGAGAAAATGTCTCCACTAAACAGTACAAGAGGGTTGAGGTGTGAAAATGTTTTAATGGCAGCACAAAATCTAGCAGCACCTCCCACTGGCTCAACAACGCGTGGCTCCACATTGTACACATCATTATAGTGAAGGATGGTGACTGTGGAGACACCCATTGCACTACCAGACAAAGTGTTCAGGGTCCGTCTTCCAGCCTGACGAACTTCCAGGGACGCCTGGTGGACAGGTTTAGTTTAGTGGCTACATACAATTAAACAACTTACAAAAGCTTATAAGACCACATTTAACACAAAGTAGAAATGTACGGCTATTTAATAACCAACATTTGAAAAAAAATCATTCCATACTATTGTAAAATATACATCTTGATTTCTACATAATAAGATTAATTCATAGCGGTGCTTTAGGGTACACAGTGTAACTGCAGTGACATAGCTAACAATGGTTTTGTAGTTAGTTTGTCCCATCTACAGACACAAGGCCATCAACAGCAGCATTTTACAAGTGACAGGTCCCATTTGACCTAATCTGGAGCGAATGTTACTTCAGTCCCTCAAAGTACTAAGAAGGTAAGAATAAACAAGCTAACCATATCACTCCAGCTAAAGGTTAGCTAACAAAACACAAACAACATAAAGATAAGAGAAACATTACATTAGGGGGAATCTTTGGGGTCAAAGATATTCACTTGTATACATAGGAGATTCGAGAACAATGATTGATTTTGTGGTGAATGATGAGAGACATAGAAGTTCAGTAAAGAATACTAGGGTTGTGCGTGGAGCTGAATGTAAATCAGATCACTTCCTAATGATCTCAGTGGTTGAATGAGGTAGAAATTTTGTAAGGAAACATCTCAAGAGTACTGAGCAAGTAAGAGTGTAAGTGGAAAAATTGCAGAATATAAATGTGAGAGCGCAATATGAAAGATTGCTGGAGGAAAAAAAAAACTTTACAAGAGTATTAACTGAATCTCAAAATAAATGCTATACAAACGATAGAGAAAGAGAACAAAATAAAAGAGGCAGTAGTTGAGTGCGCAAAAGATGTATGTGGATTTGCTGTGGTAAAAAAAAAGTGTGGTGGGAGTAACAGGTGAGCTAAGTTGTGAGAAAAAAAAAGAATCATACAAACAAATGATTGCTAAAAGATTGAAACCGAATGTAAGAGGTTGTGGGACATATACAAAGAGAAATATGAGTGCAAAGAAAGTAGTAAAAGAAAGTAAAGAATAAATTAGATTAAAATAGGAGAAAGAATACAGAATGCTTTTGAAGGAAATAAGAAGCTGTTCTGGAAGTGGATAAAGAGAACAAAACAAGGAGTGCCAGGAAAGGCCTATGGCATTTAGAATGTATGTGGTGAGATTATCTGGGATGAAAACCGTATAAGAGAGCAATGGAGGGAGTATTTTGAGCAATTGTATGTCAAAAATGTTGTGAAAGTATCAGAAAAAAGGGAAAATGTTTTGATGTGTGAAAGAACCAAAGAGGCTTAGGTGTTAAAAAGCTATGAAAGTGTTAAAGAATGGCAAAGCTGTGGGTGTATATGGGATCACCAGTGAAATGCTTAAAGTGTGGGGGAATGTTACTACTTGCCAGATTGTGTGAGTTGTTCAATATATCTCCTGAGTTTTCAAATGTTCCTAATGACTGGAAGAATGCTGTCATTGTTCCTTTTGTCAAAGGCAAAGGTAGTTAAGATTTAATGTAAGAATTATAAGTCAATTAGTTTGTTGAGTATTCCAGGCAAAGTTTTTTGGAGAGTCTTAATTGAAAGGGTGCATGAAAAAACTGTGAAAAAAATTTGGGGTGAGCAATGGGGTTTCATGGAAGGTAGAGATTGCATGTACCAGATATTTACATTGCAACAAGTGATTGAGAAATGTACGACCTTAAGGAAGAAAGTTTTCTGTGAATTTGTTGATTTGGAGAAAGTGTAAGATCAGGTGACTAGGAGTATTGAATAGTATAGGAGTTATAGAATGTTATGAGAAAGTATGATGAGGATGTATGGTTAGTAAATGCAATTATGGCAGTGTATGATGGAAGTAAAATGTGCGTTAGGGTGGATGGATCTTTGTGTAAATGGTTTGATATGAAACAGGTTGTTAGACAAGGTGGTGTTATGTCTCCATGGCTGTTTGATGTATGCATGTATATATGTATGAGGGATATTTGTGAGGACGCGGTTGGTGTTCAAATGGACAATGAAAATGTGAGAGTGCTAATATATGCAGATAATATCATCTTAATGGCTGATAATGAAAGTGAATTGCAAAATGTATTAAATCGTTTAACTGTGGCAACAGGTAGAATGGATCTTTGTATGCGCATGTGCATGTGGACAAAACTAAGGTGATAGTTTTTAATAAGAATCAAGAAATGACTGTCAGCTCAACAAGTGAATGATTTTGTGTATCTGGGCAGAAAGTTCTGTAAAAATTGAAATATAAATGGTGAAATCGTCAGACGAGTGATTGCATTTTGGAGATTAGCTGAACATGTAGACTATTGCTAAGAATGAAAGTGTATTAGTGTCAAAATTGTGTTATGGATGTAAAGCATGGGTTTGTTAGGAGAAACACAAGAACAAGATGAATGTGGTTGGAATGGAATATGTATAGAGAAAAACTCATATGGGCAGAGTCAGTGATGAATGGGTGGTGAAGGAGTGTGATTTTAAAGGGAATCAAATAGGTCAATGTGAAATAAGTGTCTTAAGTTGGTTTGGGTATGTTGAAAGGATGGGTGTGGATTGAGTGACAAATCAAATTTAGTACGGTAGAGTGTGTGGGAATAGGACATGTAAGATGGGGGTTAAATGTTGTAGATCAATGTGTGAAAAAGAGAAACATTAGGAGTTTTACAAATGAAAGAGGATCTATGACTCATGAATGGATAATGTTGAAGCGAAGGGGTATGTAAGGATAGGGACGTGTGAAGAAAGTTAGTGAGGATGGATTAAGTATGCAGTTGTTGTTTTGTGAGCTATATGCACAGTTTCTTGTCTATCATATAAGAGAATGGTGTGATCAGGTATGTATGTATGATATATATTCCTATATTCCCTACTCTACCGTCACTGTGTCCTTAACCATATCTACCAACCTCTCCTACTATTCTGACATATCACCACCACTTAACATAACTAACTTTCTTTGACTAGGAGCCTACCTTACATGTCACTACCACAACAGAATTGGTTTCAAATAAGTAATATATATAAAATCCAAATAGTTTATATATATATTTAAGAACAAAGGATGGGACTCTCTAATTAAGGATAATCGAGGATTCGAGACAATGTTGGTTAAGACCATTAGATATAGGAAATACCTAACAACCAATCCGCAGACTATTAATTTACCACTTAATGTGAACAAGATCGGAAATGAAGGAAAAAAATCCTACCCATGTGAGAAAGTTAAAACCTTATATGCTTTTATTTTATATATCATATTTGTAGTGTATTTTTACTGATCATTCTGCATCTTTATTAATCTGTATTTACTAAACAACCAATTCATTACTAAAAAAAGATGATTTGGTGTGGAAAGGATCAGCTGCCAAGGAATGTTGCATTAATAATATCGCAGAAAGTATTGCACCAAAATAAGGAAAATAGTAGGAATGGATATGAGGAAAAGTTATGTTATCTTTCCCTGTCTACACTTAAAACATTAACTGTTGACCTATAGCTGTGAGTGGTGCTGGTGGCAGCTGCATTTTTATTTTTGTAACTAGCCCTTTTAAAATTATATATGATAATTTTACAGTAGCTGAATATTAAAAATACACTTTTGTTAGTAATTTTCCTTGAAATGCACATGTGTGTCATCACTCATCAGCATCCTGACCACAGTGGAAACTGTGTCCGTATGACACATGTGAATCCTGGATATTTTATTTGTGTTTTGAAACAGATCTATAAAAAAATAAAAACTATATCCAATTATAACAGTTTTAAAACAATGTCCTAAACAAGCTCTAGGTAAATCAGTGCAGATATAACAATTGTAATGGTATCTGTGTTTTTTCTTTTTTTGAACAGATTCAGCACTTTTTTCTAATTGCTCATGAAACCGCAATCCTCCAATAGCAATGTACACCTTGTATTTATTAAGACACCTTTAATTCAAACTTCCACTCATGTGCGTCATTGGCATATCCTGAAGTGTGCTGATGATGCACATGTGCATTGTGAGCAGTGAACGTGTTAAATGTAGTGATTTTTACCTTCTAGATTTGTTTGAAACAAGTGCATATATGGACACACAACAACAAATGTTGTTTGTATTAAAGATTTTCACCGTAAAGCAAGAATGTATATAAGGAACAGTGACACTTGTGTAGTAATCCCAACAATGTTGTCAGTGTATCTGCAATAATATCTAGCTGTTTGTAAGAAAGTGTCAACCGTTTCCTGCGAATGGATGATAAATTATAAAATTGCTACAGATATAGAACATTCACCGAGGTCACAGACAAGGTATACACTAGACACTCAGCCTTAGAGGAGTTTCAATGCGCTCCTTGAACCAGGTTGAGTCCTTGGGTAGTTGGGAGAGCTATGTCGTTTTCAGTAATAGCTGCATTTTCAAGTAAAACAACTCACTTTCAAATTGTTCGTTGTAAAGAGGTGGCAGTCCGAACACAACAGTTCACGTACCAGCAATCCCCCCTCTATCCGCTAATTTACCCCCTTAGCTCTTTTAGATGAACACATTTTGTCAGACAAGTAACTAGTCAAGAGAATTTTAAGATTGTTTGCAAACATTCACTTGAACAAAAAAGGATAATTTTATTCTACATTTTCTTTGTAATTTGAAGTCTGGGTAAGCTCTTTGAGAAGTTGGTTTATAGGAAGATGGGTGGGGCCACTACCTGGACCTAGCTTTGTGAAAGATAGTTTATTAACACTAGAAGGCAAATTTTGCCTTTTATCTAGTAAAACCATTTTTAAAGTGAATTATTTAAAAAATGCTTGATTGATAGCGATGTCACTTGGGACTGCACGTAGCGATACCTGTGTTGAAGGACTCAAGCTCTCCCAATGAGTGCAGCCATTTTAACCTGTAGGCTGTGGGTCTGGTGTATATCTTGTCTGTGCCCTAGGTATATAAATACAGCAAAATAAATCTAGTATCTAGGACCAATATAGCCCAAGCGCCGGCAGTTCAATAGCAGTGCCCTGGCTTCGCAGGTCAATTAGACATAATGTAATTCACCAAATCTCGAATTTTAGTTTCTTTTAGCACCGAGTCTTACTACATGTTTGAGATAGACGCTAATGTGCCAGGGATGAGGAAAGTTGAATTTAGAAGAAGTTTACCTGCATTTGCATGGAGAGAGTGAAGAATATTTAGAAAAAAAAACATTCTCAATATACCTGACCAGGGTTTGAACCCTGATCTCCCTGACATCGATGGTCCAGTCTATTACAAGACTGCTGCCTTAGACCATTAGACCCCTGAAGTGAGTGCAACATTCTAATTAAACTTGAAAGAAGTCTGAAATAAATACATCACAATACACATAATGTATTTAATAAAAAAATAATCACAAGATTTGTTTATTCTAAACACATCTAAAAAAATCAAATTTAATTAATCATTCAGTCACAAAGAGCTGATAGTGATAATTTGTGTTTCACAATACATGTGTGAGAGAGGAAAATAGACTTGCTACTAAATGGTGACAGTTCATTTGTGCTTCATGCAAAGTGGACTATGTATACGCGTGAGGCAGGCAAAGCATTAGTAGTTACTTTAAAATTACAGTATAATACAATTTCCACAGAACATTTCTAATTTATTGTATCAATCAAATATTTTGCATTTTCATTGAAGTTATCACTTTTAAATTATATAAATATTATTTTCAAATATGTATGGGTGTCATATGAAATCTCCACCCATATATTCTAATTAATGCAGGACCTCAATAAAAGATTGGGGCTTAGACATTCTTAAGCCATTGTAATATATTGTTTCTAGGTTGAATGAAGTAATGAATCAAAACTATTTAACTCGACCACCTTTTTGACTCATCTTTTATTTAATGATCAAAAAAGATTCACCAGACAATGAATTTTTAATATTGATTCTACCAAACTGTGTACAGGCTAGCCTTAACAATTTGATTAGACTCAAATTCTTATTGACTTTATAATGTGTAGTGTATACAGTCGTTAAATTATTTTTTTAGTTTAAAAAATTGTCTTATGTTATAGTAGAATGTGTAAATTTTTAAAATATCCTATTAGTTTCACAGTATTTTATAGATTTATTTCGCAGATTTACAAAGGTTACAAAAAAATGAGCATTTCAAAACACACTAGGCCGGATAGTACAATCAAAATTGAGAAATCTAAAAAAAATACAATAAGTAGTTAAGGTTGATGTTTTAAATCTAGTAGTGTAAATAACAAAGTTCCAGCTAAACAAATGCTGCTTAAAGCCATAAAATCACAACAAACATGAAGCATGAAAACACGCATGTATCTACAAGCATAAATGTTAGTAGGGCAATTGTGTTAACCTGTTTAAGCCATCCCACCACACTACGTACACCCGAAGACACTTCTCCGGGCACGTCGATTGTTGAACTCTCAACCAAGTCTGTCCATTTTGACCTAAGAGCAGCTTGTGCCGCAAAACTTGCCATAATGTCAAATCAAACTGTCCAAATATTAACATAACAACAAAAAATGTTAATAATATATTATCATTAATTAAAGCTACTTTAATAGTTAGAAGAGTAATATAAATTGTTATAAAATTTAGTAGTAGTGGCACTGCTCTCAAACCTTTTGGTGGCCATCAAGTCATGGGAGAGAAAGTTGGCCCCCTGACCCATAATGTCTAGGACCTCATTACAATTTGGGTGGTCTTCAGCTATTTCCTTATGCAAGTCACTAAATAATTTGCTGAGCTTAGTTTCACATGTTTATGTAGCTAATCAATATATACGACAAAGAAAGATTTATCAAAAGTATAAATGATAAATGGTCCTTAAGTAGCCTTCACTTGTACATCCTACATATTGGGGATTTAAAACCTATACCTTAGCATACAACTTATAAATTATAATCTTACACTAACTTTTGGACATTTTTTTTACCAGTGGGTGCCCTAAGACTATCCATCCATTTATTTATCTTTGCCATATCTTGTGGACTTTGACAGTTGCAGGCAAAATGTTTGCTAGATAGTTTACAATCACTGACGAGTACTAGGAATGTAGTGTATGAAAATATTTGCTAAGTAAGTCGCGATAGGTCCTTTTTCCACCATGTCTTAGTTCGGGTTATAAGCCTACATTAATTTTGCTAATGAAGTAGGAATGAGGAATGTAGAGCTTTAGAGAAAATGTACCTACAGTTGCCTGGAGGGAGAATGGAATACCATTTAGGAAATATAGTTATGTACACCTGATCAGGATTTAGACCCCAATCTCCCTGTCATCGGCAGTCCAGTGCAACACAAGAGTGATGCATTAGACCATGCAACCATTGATGTGGGTGCTAAGTAGTAGATGGAATACATGTTGAAAGCCTTAATTTGAGAACAAATTTATTTAAATAATCAATCAATTAATCGTGCATTTGTTGTTAGTTAGCAGTTAGTTTAAATATAATCTTGTAAATAGATTTCACATAAATATTAGCTCAACAAATAAGATTAAAATACAATTTTTTCTCCTGTAGGTTACTCATGGCTCATTTTGGACTGTTCAATTCACACACTGATTGAAGGACAAAAAATAAGGTAGGTTTGAAGAAACTTCCTCAGAATTTGAAAAGAGAAAAAACAAGGGGCCAGGGTATATCTCCAACCTTTTAATCTGTGTATGACTTATAATGCCTTTAAAAAGTCTTTGACAGACATTTGCTATACCCCTATAAGCTGTAACATAAATTATGGTAGCTAAAAAATAAAACAACTGTTTTGGATGGGAGGTGTTTAAATCACAACAGCATACATACTAAGCAAAGCGCATTCAATTTTCTAATAATCCTATCTCACTTTAATCTTTTTTTTTCATTTAACATTTTATTGAGCCTAACGTCTGGATACCAATTAACTTGATGTTCACTTAACTTTCACATAACATTCCCTTTCTGTTAAGAAACTAGAATGTGATCAGGATTCACGTAATGTAGTGTAGCAACTCAAGTAAAACACAAACAATGGATTTGGACTGTTAGAAAAAAAAGAAATGCTCACTAAAATGAAACCCAAGCATTTGGGGCTGATTAGGGTACAAGTACTTGTAATAGAAACTTTACTGAGTATACAAAATAAAGTACTGTAGCAAGAGGCTACATTTTAAAGTTTGCAGGACATAGACAAACTATACCAAAGAAGTTGCCTGCATTTCATAAACAAAAACATGAAGTACTAAGTAGCCCTGTTGTTGTAGCTCACAAAATTATTGGCTGGCTAGAGCATGTGGTACCCTTCACTTAACGTTCACATAACGTAACAGTGAATGTAAAATGTATTTAAGTTAGTTGCATCGTGATAGCTTTCATTTAATAACATGAGGATAACTTTTAAGTTACGTGAACATTAAGTTGATTGTGATCAAAGTATAAAGCATGTCACAGAACAGTAATAGGATTATGAATATAATAATAATGGTTAATTTAAAAGGAAAAATAACTAGCAAATAAAAATTAAGATAAAGAATACAACTTTTTTTTTATAAAAAGACTCGAAGGTAAATAAATTATTGGTAATTTTAATCTCAATTTATTAATTTATGTTTAATAGTATTAATATATATCCGTTTAAGTCCAGATGAAAATTTTATCTCTGAGTGTAGTTCATATTTACTCTGAAATTACAAGTTAGAATTATAGGCATGTTTTTATGATAAAAAATATAATTAACATAGAGTATGGACTTAAAATATTAATATGAGCTGAATTTAAAATCTTTAGGGTTTATAACATCCTAGAAAACTTTTTTAAAAAAGATTGTAACTAAGGAGCAATATATAAGATATTAGAAAAGAAATTTGTAATTTATTGGGTAAAAGAGATATGAGAAAAAAATTAAACAATAGTGATTGAAAATAATTGTGAATACTACTGTATAATGTAAATTAAAAATAGACAGGTAAAATATTATAAAACACTTTGAAAAATAAGCATAAACACAAAATTAGAGCATTTGATGTCTTAACAATTAGGTAAAAATGAAGGTTTATTTTAAGTAGATATTAATTTATAAATTATTAGTCATATTAATGATAGTAAAACATTGCAAATTTGATCATAAATATATTGAATCATGAAAGATGAAACAAACAAAAATTGTCAAAGAGAAAAATGTTTCATGTCAAAGACAACTAAAATAATTGATGAGACAAGTAAAAAATTTAGTACCAATAAAATGCAATCTGACTAGGCCTAGTTTGAAGATCACACTTAGAATAAGTTTCCCTTGATATAAAATAATTCAAAATCGTAGTCAATAAAAATGCAGCACAGCAGGAGGTACAAATTGATTTGTTTTAATAACTTTAACACTAAACAAAAAGTATTTAGAATTTTAAAAAAAAATTGTTATTTGAGATTATAATTTAATTTTGAGGTCTTATCTGAGATGGTGTCAGTCCCTTGCAACTATGGTGTTTATAAAGACCTCTCAGTGGATTTTCGACATGTCTTTGTAAAAAAAAAAAACTATTAGCCCAATCAGGAAGAGGTTTTGTTTTTAATTGATGAGTGTTCTGTACTATTGCATGTCGAAATTCTACTAGGTGGTCCCATTGCTATAATTGAGGCAAATGGCAGTTGATGGCGTCCAAGCCATATAAATAAATGGAGCTCTTTGAAAATTGTTATTTTCACAAAATTCCGATAATGGTAGTCAAACTGGTTACTCATATATTACTGATTACAAAATAATAAAAACCAAAATACAATTATTGTTAGAAATATATTGCTAATAAATTTGGCATCCAGGGCATGTACCTCAACCTAAATACGCCACTGTACGGCCCTTAAAAATTACACCTTGACTACAAAAGCGCAAGGTACTGAAATTATCTCAGATAAGACTTTGAAGTTAATTTATAGTCCTAAATAAACAATTTTCTTGGAATTCTAAATACTTTTTGTTTAGAATTAACTTATAAAACCAATTAATTTGTTTGCCCTGCATGTTAAATGACTACAAGTTTGACTATCAAATAAAACTTATTCTAAGTGTGATTTTAAAATTAGGCCTACTCTTACTGTTCTTCATACTAGTCTTAGAAGTTTTTAATTGTTTTAACAATAAAAAAAATCTCTTTTGAGTAATTTTTATTGTTTAATATATTTTATATGATTCGATAAAAATACTCATTTTTATTACCAAAACTTGTTTAAACATTTTTCAACTTAATTTCCAGTTTAAATTATTTTCACAATAGGTGTCAATCACTATTGTTTGATTTTGCTTTATTTTTCTCATTTTTTTTCACCCAATAAATTACCAATTTATTTTCAAATCTTGTCTTATCTTTTTCAAATGCATGTTTCTCTGACCTCAAGCTTTAAAATATAGCATTTAAGTTATGTTTGTGTTTAAAACCCTAATTTGTGTAAATAAGCGCTATACAAAATTAATCACAAGTCCTGTCTACGCTAAAATAGGTACTTTCGCAGACTAATATTTAGCTCTTGACTGGACAACACTTGTTAGAAGTGATTTAAAATCAGAAAAATTGATTTTCATAAATGTATTCATTACTATTAAGCGCTGCATACTCGTCTTGTATGTCCTACAATCTCACAGCTCTCGGTTTTGGGTCCTAGTGATTTTATTCTTGATCTATGTAAATAATATTGCTATGATAAAATTTAAAGGTCATATTCAATTATATGTTGATGACACTTGAGTTGTGTGTATTGAACAAACACTTCAAAATATGAAGAAAAACGTGTAATCTGAGATCCTGCCCCTGTAAATGAATAAACTATCATTTAACTAGGATAAAAGCAATTTATTATTTTCAATAAACCTGAAAGTAGCTATAATACCACTTCTTATATAAATTCATTTCTCAGATACTGACTTAAGACAAGTAAAAATGGTGATATATCTAGGCTTTATAAAAAAAACTCCAATCTCAGCTGTAAGCCACATACAAATTTTATAATAAGCAAATTAACACCAAGAATACTAAAAAAAATCTTAAGTCTCGTATACATTAGGCGAGCCGAGCCTGTAATTTAACAAATTCGTCTAATTGGGACGGGCACTGCAAGCATGCTACGAACCATTTGTAGTGATCCGCCGGCTGTCGATTTTTCCAATGAACACGAAGGGATTCGTCAGTCTAGTTTGGATGTGTTTGTTGTGTGCTCGCAAGCAAGGAGAAATGGTATGAGGACTCTGTATTTCAGTTGATAGATTCTTAAAAAAACTATAGTGGTTAATGGGACCCCAAGGAGGTATGGATAGAAACTATTTTAAAAAGAATCTGAGGGAAGATGCCTGGAAGCAGGAAAAGCAAAATATGTTTGCAAACAAAAAATTATTAGATTTTTCAGTCTTATTTTATTCTGCAAATTCTCAAAGTTTGTGGGAGACATCCTGGTAAAAATGTTGTACTGTTCACTAATGTGGTGTAACTTTAAATCTTGCAATAGTTCCAAACCAGCCAATTTTTTATACAGCTATATGCTACCATCGCCGAGGCTCTCGTTGTTTTTAAATAGTTTGGCCATAATTAGCATAGCACCACTGCATATTATTAAGGCCAAGGCTTCTTCATTATCAGACATTTAGTAAAGTTAAGATAGCTAATTAAATTTAAATATAGAGCACCCTCGTAAATACTGAATTGATCTGAGATCACTATTAATCGCTTGTTCATAGCGTGCTTGTTTTACCAATGGTTCAGAGGATGCTTGCTGCGTGCTAATTACACGTCCAAACTCACGAGCATTACATTACATGTTACATTACAGGCTCAGCACAGCTCACCTAACGTGTACGCACCTTTACAAATTTCCCCCAAATATCCTGAGACCGTTTCTATAGTCCACTTTCTAATGAGTTTTCTAAATGTTATTTGGGGCTGTCCTTGCCAAACCATCTTAAGCCCCTCATAGTTCAACAGAATTGGGATCTCAAGACTTACGTAGACTTCCCTATCTCAAACATACAAAGGATGTATAAGTATAACAAGGGTAACCAATACTTACTTAATCTGTGGCATTAGGAATTCAAAAGTTTATTGCCGCACTTACAAAAGTATGCCACCTATCCCTATCTTGAGCTACTTTTATCCAGTCTACCTCATTACACTCGATCTCTTTCAGGTCCTTTATAATATTATCCTCCCATCTGCGTCTAGGTCCTGCCAAGTCTCTTCCCATTGGGTTTGCCAGTCAGTACCCTGAACACGGTTCTTGATTCTCCCATTTGCTTTGCATGTCCTGCCCTCTGTAATCTACAAGACTTGATTATTCTAACAATGTCTTGTGATGAGGGTGATCATACATACTGTTTTTGGGGGTACTCTCCTGTTGTCCTACAAAACAGGAGGTAATACACCCATAGGTACTGGTTTTTAACCAAGTAATTCTAAAAGTACTTCTTTTTGAAGTTGGAGAACATAATATTTCTAATAGACAAGCACAAGCACAAGGAACTTTACACTGGCATTTTATTTTTTGAAAGTTTTATTTACAAGTTATATTTTCCAGAAGCTATATACATGTGCAATGGCAATTTAAGTTTCATATAAATTCCCATGAAAAGAGGTATATAGGTACATTGAATTTAGTAGGGAGTCCGTTATGATAGATATTTTTCCCTACTAGAATATTATAGGATTTTGGTAATAAAAATGAACTTTAAAAACAGACTTTCTATCAAAATCAGTGTTAGGTAAGTACTAATGTTCTTTAAGGTATTATTTGACTTGAAGTAACCCTGTGTTACCTTGAATTAGTAATGAAAAAGAAATTTTATTAAATAGTTTTGTATTCCAACAATTCTTTTCTCTTGCCATCTATTATTTTTCCTCTATCAAATCAGACACATAGTCATTTAACTAGAGGGTTAATGCAATGAACTATGGACTAAGTTCAATTCATGGTAAAGGAACATGTTATTTGAAGAAAATCCCTAATCATTTTAAAAACTATGGGATAGAGCTAAAAATATGGATCAAAGTTTCTTTGGAATTTCTAATCTCATTTCCCTCCCCCCCCCTTTTTTTTTTCACCTCTCAGCTTTTTGTACCAAAGTACAATATTAGATATATATACTTAATATTATAGATATATAAAAAACTAAGCTTTGTTCACATGTTTAAAGGTATGCCTAGCATCTTTGTAAGGTACCTATAGGCCTCTATAGATTTGGCATACACTACCGGTATGTAAAATTTACTTTAGCTTAGGCTAGCTACTTGTTTTATCTTTTTCACATTAAGTTTATTTTATACTTGGCCATTCATTATTATTGCTCAAACACAAAAATTCTTTAAAAAAATTATCCATGCCATCCTTTTATTCTTCAACATCAACTATTTATTCAGTGTGCATTGACATCAATTATATTAAACTCCCTGTAAATCAAACAATTCAATCTCCTACAAGGCAATCATCGGTTATTTCTCCTGAAAGTGTTAGGCCATTTCCAAAAACAAAACAAAAAATTCTAAAACAAAAAGAAAAGTCTTAAGGGAAAAAAAAGGCAACTCTAGAATACTAACTGACACACCAGATGATTTAAGGAGTTACCAAAGAAATAAAAGGGGAAAAGATGGTTAGAGGAAATCTGGCATTGACAAGACACCCAATTAAGAAGAAAAGACAAAAAAAATATCTTAGTAGGCTAGTTCAGAAAGTGATTTTTCAATACAAAAAATGTCAAGCGGCCGAATCATTTACGGAAATAAATATTTCTCAAGATATTGAAAAAGATTAAAGTAACATCAATGACTTTTTACTTGTTAAATTCTATATATAAAAAAATCTGTGAAACATTAAATTGGTAATGTTGAAGAAATTTTAAATAAAAGTGAATACAAGTTGAACCTTTCAAGGAAAAAGAATGACACTAACAAATTTTATTTCCCTGGCCACACAGATGAGAATGTCTTCGGACTAGAAGATATTAATCTTATATATGAATTGCCACAGCCCTCTTATGATGGTGGTACTTAAAGGGTTGTTTCCCTTTTGTATTTTCCTATGGATTTTGAAAGTTACAACATCAGTTAAAATGTTCATTTAATGTATTTGTTTTCTATTATCAGGTAGGCTACAAAACTAGGCTTGTATTTTTAATTTTTCAAAACCCCTATTTTAATTTGTTGTTAAATGTATTTAGGTTTACAAAATATTTTAAAATAATAATAAAGGTAGTGACTGTTATACAATAAATTTGTTTATTTCTGGTCCCCCCAGATAAACTCTCTCAATTCCATGCCCACATCTACCCCCTGTACCCTTCCATGGGGTGCATGTGGCCAAATTACATAGATCATATTTTGGATAATTTTTTTGTACACACCGAAAATAAGTAAACAAACTTACCATGTGCAATCCTATTGTAAAAAGATGATAGTATCTTATGGAATGAATATTACTTTTAAAAAAAGACTAGTGTATAAAGAATCGTGAAATTAACAAAAAAAATTGTCCACATCCATCCCACCTTCCCCTAATAAGTTTATGTACTATTATACAAACATATAGCACAGAAAATGAGCCTTTTAACATTTGTTTCTACCTTTAGCAAAGCTGCAGTGATGGAAGGGGAATCAAGAGGAAAGAGGGTCTTGCCCGAGACCCTAAACCTCTAAAAAAATGTATTCTGCATACATCTGTAAAATCTAGGAGCAGCAAATTTAGAGTATTTTGTTATGCTTTGACATCAAATAGAAAATTCAAGTAACCAATTATAGGCTTCTAGATTTGGATGAAACACATCTATTTCTGTCAATCTGATCTAATGTAGTGGTAGGGGTCCCTTGAACCTGTGCAGAACTTTGCTCTTTCCAAGCGCATCTTACTTTCGTACAACCAGAATCATTGACACTTTAAATAGCTCTTTTCCAAAAATACCTAATCACTATTGATGGAAAGTGTTTTCTGGGAAATAGAGGGGGATATAGTTTAGGCAAAACCACCCTCAGTACACCCAACCATGATTCAAACTTCGATCTACACGTTAGCGACAGTCTAGTATATTTCAAGAGTAGCGCCTTAGACCATGGGTCACTGAAATGGGATTGAAAGCTATTAGAATTGATTACATCTGCTCTTTATCAAAGTTAATTAAACAATCACTTTACTAAAAAGAGAAATAATAGTTCTATGATTTGCTACAGCTAACAACATAGAGATACAATTATAACAAACGGAATGTCTTTTTAAATTGATGTAATATCGTTAACATCCAAAAACCAATTAAGTTTAACTTAAATAAAAATACCCTCAGCTAGGTCTATGCGTATTTTATTTGCATTCTTAACAAAATACTACCATCCAAACTTAGTCGATTTAAGCTTCCCAACATTTTATTTGTTCGTAAAAACAGTGGGTCTATGGTTTTGACTTTCTATAGGTCTAAATTTTAGACAAACCCAAATTAAGGTCATTCGATGAAAACAATTTTATCGAGTGTATGGCCTATAAAAATATTGATTCAATGATTTCAAATCATTACAGTTTTTGAGTCATAAGGGGTCAAACTTGTTATTTTGTACTTTTCATATACCAATGTTAAGTACTTATCTATGGACTGAAATTCAGCATAGGCCTAGCTAGACATTCTTATGAGGTGCACACAATAGCATATTTATAATATTAATTTTATCTAAAAAATAGTTGTAGAGAAATACTTAAGAAATAAATCTGGCCTTTAAACACACAAGAATGAAACAAATTAAGCATGTGTGGGAGTCAAGAATCAATGTGCTTTTAGAAGGAAATTATTTTATAAATACAAAAGGACTACTCTCTTCAAATAAAAAGTTCACATTAGAATTTTCTTAATTCATACAAATATATTCAATTTGGGTGTATAAAAATAGGTAGGTCATATGGTTAAGCTAATTTTATTTTAAAACATCATGTAGTGTAACTAAATGATACATTGAAATGTTAAAGTTAAAATATAAATGGTAACAATAATTAGTTGTTATTCCAATACATTGAAGTTTAAATAGGCTATTTAGGTAAACATTATTAAAAACCAACCTAACGTTATGGATCGACTTTGTTAAACTTGGTTTTGATGATCATTGAAAAATATTGCCGTACATAATAGATTACTGACACGATAACATTTATAAATCACTTCGTTGTCCTGAATACCCTAAAAATGTTTGATTAAATTCTCATCTTCTATAGATTATATTTTTAAAATCCGAAGTTAAAAATAGTCGTCTGCTAAGTTAGGACACAGGTCGACGCCATTTGTTTAGCAAGGCCACCTTTATTCAAGAAATGTCAAGACCCGCCAAAATGATAGACGTTTTGCTTGGAATTGGCTGAAACGCAGTGACCAATGATCACTGACTGATGCTCGCCACGCTGTAGTCAAAATCTAGTTTGGTACTTAACAATTTTGGCAAATTTAAAACCAAATATAGTCCAAGTTATTTAGACGTAGGGAAAAGACTAGCTAGAAATGTGCATTTATTATTGAGTAAAGGAAACGAAAATCACATGTGAAAAACCATAACACAAAATATATTCTACAATATAGCAGAAATTATTGTTCCCGTACCTATGTAGTCAGTACGAATTAGCAAATATTTTTAATTTAAAAGCATTTAGTTAATAGATATTTGAGTCGATAGTCTTTTGAATATAATATTATGTTTAAAACAATATCCAAATATAAAAATAATTTTGTTCAATACTGTGCTAAGCTAAATTTGTTCTTGATGTATATGTGTCAAATATGAAAGTTATTTCTTAATTTGTTAAATATAAATTTTGTTTAGGATCGCCATGGCCAAGAAATCTTTCAAAAAGAAGAGGTTACAGCTGAACATGAAGTGAAGAAGAAATTGATGAACTGCTACATTTGGAGTATCACGTGGTATGGAGCAGAAACTTAAACTTTTAGAAACTTGGAAAATGAAAAAATATTTGGAGAAATTTGAAATGTGAGGATGGATAATACTTGAGAAGATCAGGTGGACAGACATGGTGACAAATTAAGAAGTCCTAACAAGAAGAGTGAGAAAAGAACCATTTTGAATGTAATTCTTTGATATAAAGCAAACTGGATCGGACACATCCTAAGGAAGGGTCTTCTGCATTACGTCATAGAAGTAAAGGTTGAGAGAAAGAGGAACTTAGAAAGCAGGGGGATTCAAATATTAGGTGACATGAAATAAAAAATAAAATTCTAAGAGCTCGGGGAGGAGACAAGATGACAATATGTATTGGTGGTCTAAGTTCACTGACAAAAGGAATGGATCTGTTGTATGACAGAACACATAATAATAATAAGAATAAGAATACACACCAATATTGATTTAACTAACTAATTTATATCCAAACACTTGATAGTATAAGTAAATAATTCAGAATAACTCGTAGCGAAGTTTTTATTTAACAAAGATAGACACATCAACTAAAACTAACAATAATAGATACTTGTTCAAAGGAAAAGCAATATTTAATAGATTGAAAGTAACATTATTTTTATATCCCCNCCCCCCCCCAAGGCCTAACTGTTGTAGTTCTGGAAGTATGATGCAGTACGTCGTAGCCGCAAACATCTCCGGAGATTGTCTTAAGGATTAAATATATCCGGAGACCTTACTAGTGAATAGAGATGTATTGTGGATTAAACTTTAAGGAGAAAAATAGTCTGGAGATATTGTTCGAGAAGTAGCAGGAACCGGAGATGATGGAGCTCTCAGAGTAGAAGGGAATTGAATTTCAGGAATCGGATAAGATCAAGAATATTATCCATAAGTGTAAATCTTACCCAGTTCCTCTGGTTTGTATATATGTTCCAGATTTCCGTATATATGTACTGAGACCCCCACTTGAGCGATATGTCTTGTTTATCCCGTAGTTTCCCATCCAACTGGCAGTCTTTCATGTGTGTACTCAGGGTTGGATTCAAGCAGGCTAACCTCATTAACGAGAGGGTTATACCTAGAGTACTTCCCATGTATTCGCATCAGCACAGTTTCAGGAGTCATCAAACAAGTTGGAATTAATGAACCGTAGCTATATTTTAGTGAAATTATAGCTCGAAAAGCCTCATCCATTATTTCTTCCCACTGCTGTTTTTCTAAGTCTCGGGCCTTCAGCGCGAAATCAATGGTTTTCTACATTATGCCTACAAACCTTTCTGCCTGCCCATTCCTTCATGGATTATGAAGTTTTTTTTACTGTTATTAGCTATTCTTAATGGCCCGTCTACAACCAAACGCACTCTTTTGTCAGACTCGCAACTACGCAATAACGTAATTTTGTCTGTCTACAACAGCTTATGCAAACACAATCGTATGTCGGAACTGTCGGACCCGCTTGTCGGGAGGAGATGAACATTGTCCATCACTTGCGTTTATGTAGTTGCGTTAGCTTGCGTTCAGCCAATAAAAACCAAAGATGGATGGACTACTAAAATCAAATAATATGAAGTGTTCGGTCTATGAAAACAGCTCTTGGAAATGTATCGCAATGAATACAGGATTTTCAATTAAATTCATTTATATTTAACCATTTATATATATTTTTGAAATATTTCTTTCTTTTTGAAAACATTAATAAGAATATGACTTTTATAATCATCTTTGATGTTTGTTCCTGTTGATTGAAATTACATCTTTCAACTTTTAATTGTAGACAGTTTATTTTTTATTTAATAGAAACGTTTGCAATTTAGCAGTTGTGAGTCCGTCAAGCGGGTATGTTGGTTGTAGACGAGCCATAATTAACTTAGGAAGTTTCTCAATCCTTGGGACATACAAAGAACCCCTGTCAGCATGATCGTAGGATGGCACGCCAGATATTGAAAAAAAATCATCTCGGATATCACAGTACTAAAATCAACTTCTGGACAGGGAAACGTAAAAAGATAGCGCGAAAACTCGTCCAATAGAATGGGTAGGTAGAGATTTCTAGATCTATGTCCAGACGCTCAAACGGATGATTAACTTTAATTAAGATCCCTTCATGGTTTAGAAATACTGGCTTTAAGTCAGCACAAACTTTGCAAGTTTTTGTAGGCTTCCAGACATCTTCAACGGAATAAAGCAAATTATTCTATTTTACCCAATGATACAAGCAAGTTACTCCTAAAAGACACAGCCACTCATGAAGTTCTTTGAATTTTGCATTCTAAGTGTTGATTGCTGAACACACTTACGAAAACGTATCAACAACTTCATTGTTCTTCCCGGGCTAGAAGACAATCTCGTAATCAAACAAATCCAAATAATTCATCTCCTAATGCCAGTGTATGAAATTCTTATTATTTACTTTTACTACATGCTGATTGTTGAACAAGAAAGAGACTGATTTTGGATCTGTGATGAGATGTAAGTGCCTCCCCATCAAATGTTTCCATTTCTTCACTGCTTCAATAATAGATTAGGCCTCTTCTTTATGTGTTCCAGTTCCGATCTGTTGCGAGTACGAGAGAAGAATGTGAATAGTCAGCCGTGCTGTGATAAAGTCGCTCCTATATCTTACTCTGAGGCATCAGTTGCTACTTTGAAAACAGATTCTTCATCGACAGCCATGAGAGACTGTTAGACGTCAAGATTGAGAACCTTCAAATGTTTGTACAACACCGACATTGAAAGTAAATTTACTGCTGGTAAAAAAAAATTAATTTTCTTTGAAGATTTTTTAAATTAAAGGGGAGGAAATGGGAAAACATAAGTTACCATAGCCCTCCGAAACAAGGCTGTATTCATGGTAACAGGAAATTGACACAATGGTCTTAAACATTCAGGATCAGGACACCCTATTCCCGAGATCTCTCAATTTGAACTGGAATATATCCATCTCAGACGCTGGGAAAACGTTGAGAAAACATTGTTTTTATTCCTGAACTAAAATTGTTCGTACTCGAGATGAGTGGTTGAGAAATCAATCATTCGAAATCGCTTTATGTTGTATACATTAATTTCTCATACAATTTCCGGCGAGATCAATCAATCCCAGAATAGGATAAACGTTAAATATTTTCCAATGTGGACAATATTTATCTCGGTGATACATAACCAATTTTCTTACTATTGTAAATAAATATATTAGGTCAAAAAGAAATGTTACTTCTGAGAAAAAACTTATTCGTCTGGAATTTATTGAAAATCTTAAAAGCGTGATAAACTAAAAATGTTAGATTATTACAACACTTTAGTATTATTACTAAGAAAAATAATAAACATAACAACCTTTTGTAAGAACAGATAATGCAGACGTTCGAGATTGTCCCTACATCACGTCTTCCACGGTGTCACTTAAATAACCTGGACTACGTTTATTCAATCTAAATTGCTTGACATATGCTTTATCACTCATGGCAAATTCACTATCCCCCACTGTTAAAAATTCAAAATTTCCTATTTAGTTCAAGTTTACGTTCTTGGATTGCAAGCCATTGTAATATACGTGCTATCTTAAATGACCAATAGGCCTAATGCAAAATCCTTCGAAATTTGATATTTCGAGGGGGTATATACCCTTTCGAGAATTATCGATAGAGATCAGTTTGAATGGTTTGTGTCTAGAATGGTCTCAAGTGATTGAGGAATACCAAATATGAAACTAGAGATGCCCAAAAACACACTCAGGAATACGTGTCCAGGTCTTATTTTTTTTGTTACCAGTGGCGTGTCTTGATAGATTTAAAAGAAAAAACTCACTTGCTTTCATTAATAGTAAGACCGTGCTTAGTGACAGCATTCATGCAATTTCTCGTCATGCTTATGTTGAGCTCAGCCACAGATCAAGACATCATATAAATGAGTAAAAGTGTATTTTAGTCCTTCGGAGGAGATGATTGGGTTCATTTTTCTTTGAAAACACGTGCCTCCATTGCGTGGACCGAATTGTATTTGTTTGAGCTGATAGAGTTGACAGCATGCTTCAAACATTGTGTACGTTCTGTTTTCTTCAAATATATAAATCTGGTGACAGGCATTGCGCAAGTTAATTGAGCTTCATACTTAATTGCTAGCTACTTTGTTCATTATGTCATTTATTGTTGGCTACATGTATATATATAACAATTTATTATTTGTGAATAGTCATCCACCATCTCGCACTAGTGATTCCCCTTCTTAGTAACCAAGACCTTAGTCCTCCAAGACAAATAATTCTCTTCAATGACATCTTCTTTTAAAATTAGATCTTTTTCTATTTCAATAACTTAAGCGTCAGACGCAGGATATCACATGGAATTTATAAAAATGGGTTTGTAATTAGGAGCGAGATTCAGGAATAAACTTAGTGGTACTACCTTAGCGACAGCTAAACTGAATAGTCTTATAAGATCTTCAGTCCCACAATTTTTTTTATTTCTATAGGTGAATGATGGCCTAATACATCGTGACCGATAGTATTGTCCGAACAGAGATATTGTAGGAAGTTTAAAGTATATGTATGATGGTTGAGCTTCTTGAATGAAAGATATACGTGACAAACTCCCATTACAGAATAACCCAATGACGTGGAAGCCATCATAACTGTTAGCCCTCTACTAGAAGCGATAGTGATGTCTAACCTTCTAATTACTCGTTCAGATATAAATCTAATAGAGCGCCCCGTGTCGATTGAAGCAAGTGACGTAGAACTATTCAAGCAAATCAGTATAATAGTTTTACACAAACGAGTTGGAATAGAAGCAACGCATCCTGAAACAATAATATTGTTAGATACTCACTGAAACTT
>CABFOW010002416.1:6056-31056 GCA_902141385.1 Timema californicum
CCCCCCCTCTCCTTCCCAAATCCGCGCCTGCCCAAGGACTCAACTTGGATCAAGGAGTGCAGCGAATCTCCCGTAAGTCTGGGTGTCTGATGTGTACATTTTCTGTGACCTAGTTGCAGCGTTTTAGATTCAGCAGAAGTCGGTGAAAAATATATATAACAAATTAAGATGTATAAAAAATGAAGTTAATAGAAAGGTTTTAAAAATATGTAAGTTTTTTCAATATTATGATAATCTATACTTATCTAATAACTAGTCAAAGAGTATGCCCATTTGAATCTATGAACCATTCTACCTCTAGCTCTTTCCGGTTTTGAATTGCGTGTGAAAACCATTCAGATAGGCTATCGTCTAGAGCGGGCGTCAAAATTCAAAATACTGAAAGAGTTGCATAAAAAAATGGAAATACTGTCAGCATTTTAAGTAAAAATATATTCAGCTTAGCACTTTTTCACTATAAAAAGAAAATGAAGATATAAAAGAATGATGACTCACATTCTGTTATTTCATGGAACCTTTTTTGCAGTTTCTATCAAGTATTCCTTCAAAAATGTATTTTCTTTGAAAGATTTTGAAATTGATGCAAAAAAAAATGTGACAAAGTTTAACTCTCCCAAATAGTGAATTTCTACAGCGTTTATAAAAGATAAATCAGGCCGATTGATATTGATTCATCAAATCGTCCCCGGCCCGCACATAATCATGGATAAGTTGGACGTGCCTGTCCCTAGAGGCGTAAAATGTAAAAAAGAAAATTTGAAGAGGGCAAACACCCGCTCATGGTTTGTAAGCCTAGACTCGTTCTATGATTGACACGGTTTCAATCCCCAAGTCACAAAGGGAGGAGGTTACATAATGATGATTGATGAACTACATACCCTGTACCCATCACATGACATTGTTAGAATAATCAAGTCTCGTAGATTACGGTGAGCAGGACATGCAGTGGGAATGGGAGAATCTAGAACCATGTTCAGGGTACTGACTGGTAAACCTTATGGTAAGAGACCATAGGGAAGACCTAGAAGCAGATGGGAGGATAACATTATAATGGACCTGAAAGAGATAGGGTGTGATGATGTGGACTAGATAGAACTACCTCAAGATAGGGATAGGTGGTGTACTTTTGTGAGTGCGGCAATAAACATTCGAGTTCCTAATGTCATAAAATAAATAAGTATAATAAACGTAGATAGGAAAACTAATATAAAGTAGATTATAGCAAAAATGGGTGCTGTTGGAAATTTAAATAGGTTCATAAGTCGATCAGGGATCAAAGTGGCAACTGAGCCCTCTCATAAAGAAGCGGTTTTCAAACTGTGCACTGTCATAGTCATCTCGGGCCATTTTGCTTGTAATGTTAAAAAATGCCTACTCACGGATTTTATTCCAAATCATTGAAACCTATTTTGAGAAATTGTATTTTTTCTCTTTTATCCGTTAAGTAAACTACACTTAATTTTAGGATTAAAATGCTAACTCCAAGGATGCCTCTTTAGAGCCTTATGAATAAACCTCGATACCAAGTTTTAGCTAGATCAATATAATCGTTTCGGTTCTAGAATGCGAGATACAGACACACATACATAAAGTCGATATTTTTTTTTACGATCTAAATACTTCTATTTTCCTAGGGGCTGCGAGAAAATAAAAGCCATTTAACCTATCCCAATTTCACTCTTGTCAAATGAAGGATACAGAAAAGTACACTTCAGCCTGTTATCTTATTTCAACGTAATCTTTTAGTATATAACATCCTAATTGGGTCAAATCCCCCCTCTCCTATTTCTAAATATCCACGAACATGGGCGCCCGCAGTAACGGGCAAGAGGGACAACTCACCCCCTCCCCCTCTCCCTTGCAATTATGTTTTCTTTGACAATAAAACATTGTTAACATTTTTTAATCTTCTAGTTTGCCTTGCAACTATTTTATTCCAACATTTAACAACTATCAGATTTGCATTCATGATATATGATCATCAGCTCCCCTAGACACATTTCCGAATCAAACCTGTCACCACATTTTAAACTAATGTCAAAATTTCATCATAATCTTCTCGTCTGAGAACAGAGAAAACGGACGATGTCAAGTGCTGCTGTATTTTTAGTATCTTTACAGTGCAATTATAATGCCAATGCCAAGCAGAAGCTTTTCCATGTACAAGCACGCGCGTGCGTGCATGAGTGTGTATGTGGGTGGAGGAATGTATATTTTGACCCCCCCTAGAAAAATTTCTGCGAGCACCTATGCCCACAAAAGAAACATAAACAAAACAATGGCTAATGGCTCCCTACCCCCCTTTTCCTCTCCTTAAACGCACATACACAAGCACACACACACGCAATGGCAGAACAAGCAATCGTTGAATAAAATACAAACACGTGAAAGACATTAGTTGTGTACTGCTCCAGAAATCTATTGAGTTTTATCCTGCTTTGTTCCAGGGAGTGACGTACCCCTGTATCCACGCCGTATGGGCCCGATGGGCACCTCCTCTAGAGAGGAGTAGAATGGCTTCCCTAGCATTTGCTGGCAGTTACGTAGGTACAGTTGTGTCTCTACCCGTTTGCGGGCTATTGGCCAACGAGTTGGGATGGCCTTCTATTTTCTACGTGTTCGGTAAGTAATTTTTCTCTCTTTCGTAATTACTGCTTGAACACATTATTTTTTTATTTGAGGTATTCAACGTGCATTTTCTGAATCGACTGATGATACCAGCACAATACTTATTAACTAACTTAAATCTATAACAAATAAAGCGTCCAGCCCCATGGTCGTTAATTCATTATTATGAAAGAGGGAAACCCACATTTCACCAATTATTAATTTTTTGGCCATGACGGTAATCGAACACGGGATCCTTAACTCAATAGGCAGACACCGACTACCAACTACTGAATGCTACACGTTAACTACGACATAAATTATTATTGGTAAAACACACCCCTCACACAGTTAACTTACCGTTTAACGAAATGAAACGAACTAGATTCAAAGTCGAAAAATAAATTGTCTCTTACCTAGAGACTAGAGTTGAACCATGGATTATAATATCAATAAAACCATATGTCGACAGGGATAAAAATCACTACGGTAACTGAATGGTCAAAGGCTGCCCTCTAGTGATAGGCTGGACTGCCAATGACGGGGGTGTTGGGGTTCAAATCCCGGTCGGGTGTACTGAGTGTGTTTTTTATAAAATTGTTTATGCACGTTAATGCGGGTACATTTCATCTAAGCTAAACCTTTCTCATCCCTAATACATTAATGTAGTTAGTACGTGTGCGTATAGCCCAAACAAAGATGAGAAGATAAAAACCAGATATATGAGAAATACCTGTAAATAATTGATCTGTTTAAATTTTTTTTATATAAAATGTAGTTTAGACTTGGCTGCTTATTAGAGATTAAAAACCCGCCTCGGTGGCGTAGTTGGCTAACGCACTAGTCGTGTTGAGCTCTACTGCTGAGGACGGGGAGATCGAGGTTCGAATCTCGGTCGGGTGAACTGGGTGTGGTTTTTCCTAAATGGTTTTCCACTCTCCCTCCACGCAAATGCGGGTTCACTTCCTCTAATTAAACCTTCCCAATTCCTAATCCATTAGAGTAATTAGTACTTAGAAAGCGTATAACCCGAACGGGTAGTAAGACGCGGTGCTAAATATAATAATAATAGAGAGTAAAAAGTAAGTAATACGTTGATAAATATTAATACTTTTTTTTAAGCACCGCATCTTACTACCCGTTCGGGTTATACGCAGTAATAGTACTAAAACAATTTTTGCTAGCTAGTAGATTATTGATATTTATAACTATAATCATATTTGTGTTTCTATAAATAATTAATTATATCACATCATAGGAAATTGATTACTAATTGTATCTCTCCACCCAGTATACTTCTTATCAAGAAAATAAACAAAGAAAGAGTGCAGAAATTTTAGATGGTCCAGCCATCACGTCTTCATACACCCTCAGTGCATCCGATCTTGGTTCGATTTCGCGTCCCAGCCGAAACAAAGACCTTAAAGCAGAAACCTTTGATAAATGGCCATGATCGCTCTATACAAAAGTGAAAAAAAAAAGATAGTTGATTTTATTATTTGACACAAAAAAACTAGAACAATTTATTTGAGTAAAAAATGGCCCATCACTGATATCATTGTTGGTTCATATTTAAACAATTTTAATTGTACTAGTATTATATCTAAAAATATGTAGAGGATCCGCGATATTTTTTATTCTGAATCCAAACCTATTAAAGTTCAACGTTATTAGCACCTGTTACTAGAACTATAATGAAATCCATTTAATTCATAGGTGACCTACTTTCATACCATTTATAGACAAAAAAACCTTTGGCCCCACTACGATTCAAATACAACAATTTTTTAAGAGGTGGTTGTGCAACGCCAAAGGCACGGTAAATTATTTGCCCGCATTATAAAACTGTATTTCTAAAATTCATTACAATATTTTCCATGCAATTAATGCTTTTAATAATCTCACTTTCAGAATTACTTTCATTACGTAGCACCACATTAAAGTTATTTTCCTTAAGGTGAGAGTATAGAGGACGTGAAAAAAGGTCAGTATTTTTGCAGATTTTATAGAAAAGCTTTTTTTAGTCCAAAGTAAATCAAATATTTCTTCAATAGACACATAGAGTTTAATTTTCTACACAAGGTGATATTTAAAGTTATTAAATATCTGTAATGGTTGTCCTAAAATTTACTAAAAGCTTTTTCTCTTTATTTAAAAAGTTTCTCATTACATGCTAATACGCTCGTGACAAATATTTAATAACTGCTGTGGTCACCATATGGATAAAATTAAATTCTATGTTTCTACTCGAGCAATATTTTATTGATTTTGACCAAAAAAAAGTTTTGCTATAAAAACCTTAAAAACAGTGCCCTTAACTAGCGTTCCCTGCAACCTCCCCCCCTCCCCCAACCTTAAAGCCATTTCAATATTTAGTAATGGATGTTTTAAATACGACATGCACTCATGCTATGTGTTTTAATTTTGATCACTTTCGGGATATGTATTGGATTTTAAAACGTGTAGAGGCAGTAGACCTAGTCCTAGTTACAAATGATTTATTTTTTAAAACATTATATTAGCTAGTGCTTATTTATAACTGTACAAATTACAATGTTTGAAATTGAATTAATTATATTCATACCTTATTTTTGAGAAAGTGTGAATCTAGTGACTAAAAATATATTTTTTCCAATGCTATTAAAACACTTCATGTTAATTAAAATATACCACATAACTGGAAAGTACTTAAAATTTTAGATAATCTTTGGTGTTATTTATTTAAATAAACTTTAATTATTTGGTTTATATTGTTGGAATAGTACATATTTATGATACTATCTCTCATAAGTATTATTGTTTGTTATCTAAATTATAGTGTTAGTAAAAAATATAGAGATTTAAAGTCCAATATAAGATAAATGATTGTTACAATATTTTCTCATTTTATTTTTAGTTACATAATAAAATTTATCTTGAAGAATTAATGATCCAACATAAATAAAGATATAAATATTCTGTTTTAGGTGTTGTTGGACTTATTTGGTTTATTATCTGGATATATGTAGTAAAAGAAGGCCCTGAAATGGACCCAAAAATATCACCACAAGAGTTGGAATATTTGCAAAATATATTGGGACAAACCGACAAGGTGAGAATTTTGGACAGACACACTATTAGAAATAATGAAATTACTTAAATTTGGATAACTTAATGGATTTTCCCTTTTTTTACGTTTGATAAAATAAAATAAATGGTAAGTTCATAAATTTAGTACATATTTTTCGAATTTGTTAGATTAGTTATTGGAAATAAAATGTATCTTATATTCTTAATTAAAAAACATAAAATACATTGGAATTAGATTAAATCGAATTTGGTTTTTAAATTATTGCAAATTTAAAACCTTTTTTTTTTAACTCTTCTCAGGGTTTTATTATTAAGTGAATTAAATGTTGTGGTATTTTACCGCTCTAATAATGGTTTGTTAATAAATTAATTCTCTCTTTTAAAAACAATGCTCCACAATATATTTTTCATAAATAATAATAATAATTATTATTATTATTATTATTATTAGCAGCACCGCGTCTTACTACCCGTTCGGGTTGTACGCACTTACGCTAATGTGTAATGGTAGGGTGATTGTGAGATGAAATGGAAGACCTACAGTCTAACGTGGAATCCGAACCACGGTGGAGACCTGGCATTACCCACATTCACAAGATGTCTTGTCAGAGGTGAAGGAAGGGTTTGGTAATCAGATAAATCTGTGCTGGGACCGAAGATTGAACCCCGGCCGCCAGCATAGAAGTCTGACACCTTACCCCTAGACCACCAGGTCACCATATTTTTTAATTAATTAATTTACTCTTTGGATATTTGTGTTATAGAAAATATATTATTTGTAATCACAAGGCCTAATTTGGAAGGTGTGTTTGTATAATATTGTGTGTTATGGATTGTGTATGATAGATGAGTGTTGCAGGTTGTTGTGATTAGTCTGTAAACAAATAGAATAGAGGAACTGACCACATAAACATTGTCAGCGTTCCTTAGTTAAAAACCAGACCAGAGGGCAGGATAGAAGGTAGGGGATCCAGCCGTCGTGGCTGACTAAACAACATCGCAGTCTAGGGGTCACTCTGTCCGATTCGGGACCACACGGGCTAGGATGCCGGTTCATCATCATTTGTGGTAGAGAGCTACCACTCGAGCCCAGGGTACCCGGGTTTGGAAACCGTGTAAGGACCACCTAACTCCATTTGAACGTCAATTACGAACCCACACAATCACAATCACCTCCTCTTATCCTGACAGATTTATAGGCCCACATTATAGGTGTAGTGAGAAGGGGGTAACATATTCATAATTTAATTTGAATGATATTTATAATCAGTGTAACAAAAATTAGTTGTAGACAAGAGAGTCCCATGTAGCTATTGAGTTAATTAAAATAGATTTAAGTTTCTTTTTTAAAAAATGTGTGCTTTTTAAGTTTTTGAGTAGTTGTGGGAGGTGGTTGTACTAGTACATTTGGTAGCCATGAAAAGAGAGAGTGTGTCTTTAGTATTCTATTCTAATTGAATTAAGATTTAAATTGCCGGCATTACTTTTGTGGCAATTGTTTTCTTACAAACGTCAGAAATGTGCTAGTATTGCACATAAAGCATCCATACGTCCATCATTATCTCGTGGACAAAACTTTTCACGATTGCAGTAGGCCTACGCTCTCTATAAGAAAAATAAAGTAAGATTTGAGTGAAAGGCTACTCGTAAAATATAAATTTTATATAATTTTTGTATTAATAAAACAACTCTTTGTTTTACAGAATTTGGTCCATCCTTGGAGAGCATTTTTTACTTCAATGCCAGTTTGGGCAGTTATTGTTGCACACTTTTGTGAAAACTGGGGCTTTTATACTTTATTGACCCAACTTCCAACTTTTATGAAAGGCAAGTAAGCAATAATTGGTAATAAATTTACCTTACACTACCATATATTAAGAATGAAGAGAAGGTGTATCACTTTTAAATACAGCTATTAAGAAATAATTTGTTAGAACAAAATATTATTAATTTAAGAAAATGTGACCTTTACTATTCTTGTGAGTATAAGGATTTACCATAGTAATACAATTAAAACACAAAACAAAGAAACATTTTGACTATATTAATTTCATTTTAATAAAATATAAGCATCAATAATTTTTATATATATATATATATATATATATATATATATATATTATTAATACAATTTTTCACGTAACGCTATCAATAAACGCTAGACACCCACGTATTTTGTATTTTATCTTAGTGAGTAGGTCTCCACTTAATGCGATTCATTTTTTTTCAAAATTTGATCAGCTTCCAGCAAAAATATTGAGTATATATTTTTACTTAAAGGGAAAATATCTTTATAATGTGGAATTTCTTATGGAAATGACAGTTCTGAAGCATCTAAACCGCTAAATAAATCCATAATTAGCTTAATATTTTCTGTTGTGACCCCATTAAAAATTAATTAATTTGTTTAGAAAATGTTCAATTTAAGTTTATATCTATTAGTTTCACCAGTGATGGCAAATCTATGGCACGTGTTCCTCTAGGTGGCACGCGAACATTATTTGGGTGAAACGCTGACATAAAAAAAATAAACATTAAATAAAACTTCTCCAAAAGTAATGTAACAAATAGCCGAAACTATTGTTAAAGCATGTTAATGGGGATAATGCCACCAGGAAATCATATTCTGAAAATTGAAAAATGACACCTGGACACGGGAATCGAACCCGGGACCTTCGGCTTAGTACGCCACTGCTCTTACCACTGAGCTATCCAGGATTCGTCTCGTGCCCATGGTCATTCTTCACTCATAGTTTAAGGCAGAGTCTAATATGGAATGCGGAAGTCGTCAGCTATATATTGTGATTATATGAGATCACAGCCATCAGACAACGCAGCCAAGGNAATATATAGCTGACGACTTCCGCATTCCATATTAGACTCTGCCTTAAACTATGAGTGAAGAATGACCATGGGCACGAGACGAATCCTGGATAGCTCAGTGGTAAGAGCAGTGGCGTACTAAGCCGAAGGTCCCGGGTTCGATTCCCGTGTCCAGGTGTCATTTTTCAATTTTCAGAATATGTTCTCCAAAAGTGTTATAGTTTTTTGAAGTCAATAACATTTCGAAAGCCATGTCATTCAATGTCATGTCTTCATGCACTTTGTGAAGTCAACCGTTAGAAATCGTCTTTGCTCGTAATCAAGTGCGTCTTGTGTATTGTTGAAGAAAATAAGTTTGGACTAAAGATAATGTCTTGGTTAACCAAATACAACAACTTATTTCAAACTAATATAGAAAAGAGAGGTTAAGCTCTATGTAAATTTTAGATTCTAATATATATATATATTTAAATTTGGAAAGCGGTAGTGGATCAAAAAATTAGCTCAAAATGTATTTTGGAGATTTGCTTGTTTTTAGCTTTCTTTTCGTGCAAACAGCAGAAAAACTATATAAAAACACCTTATTCCGCAAAAGTCCTCGGCAATGGCTTAGTATTAATTTTCCTTGAAAATGTATCGGTCGTTCTGGACCTGTGGCTTGGCCTCCACGTTCACCTGATTTAACGCCATTAGATTTTTTTTTTATGTATGTGGAGTTCTAAAGCAAAAAATGTATGAAGTGCCTGTTAATGACCTTCAATCAACACGACACGACAAAGTATAACGCAAGCGTACCAAGAAACAACTATTGCACAATGTCGGTCAGCCACTTGATCTGTCATTGATAGGTGCAATGCTTTTCTCCGAGCCGAAGGCTGTCAATTTAAACAAAATATGTAAATAAAATATGTTATTTAATACCTAACTATTTTGATTTTATTTTGTTTTTTGCTGTTTGCGTGAAAAGAAAGCGAACACTAGTAAATCGGCAAAATATATTTTGAGTTCGTTTTTTGATCCACTACCACTTCCCAAATTATTATTATTATTAGAACCGCGTTTTACTACCCGTTGGGTTTATACGCACTTACGCTAATGTGTAATGGTAGGGTGATTGTGAGATGAAATGGAGGACCTACAGTTTAACGTGGAATCATACAGTTTAACGTGGAATCCGAACCACGGTGGAGGCCTGGTATTCCCCACATTCACAAGATGTTTTGTCAGAGGTGAAGGAAAGGTTTGGTAATCAGATAAATATGTGCTGGGACCGAGGATTGAACCCCGGCCGCCAGCACTTCCCAAAGCTCAGCCGTTTAACCCGGGAGTCTCCTGTGTATAAGTCCTTCCTTTTTTTCACCGACGGTGCTACTTTTTAAAGTTTTACAACATGTTATTGAAATTACTCTGGTATAAACACTCAATTAGACATACTTATAAATGGTCATTCTTTAAAATATAAGCTTTTATAAAAAAAAATTACAATTTGATTGGTCATTCATTACATTTCATAATAATGCAAATATTTTATTTCTAAATACTTATTAAAAAAACGTAACTAAGAGGCAGCACACTCGATTATTTAAAAATTCAGCGAGTCCTTAATTGGAACACTGGGCAGAAAAGTTTCCCCATCCCTGAGCTATTGACCTACAATATTTTAATCTCATAACTGCATTTCACGTGAAACATCGTTAAAAATATGCATATTTAAACTTTTTGTGATTTTTTCTCTAGATTATTAAACATAACTCAGGGTTATAATCCTAGAGGAACATTTCGATTCCATTGTTGCATGAACAATATTTTGAAATAACAAACCACTTATAAAATAACGGGGATTCCTAGACGTCTGCACCGCGTTCCTGCTATGTCTAACATTAAATATAATTTGGTGGCTACGCAGTGTGATCAGAAATACGCATAGCCCACTTCAGTGGCCCCATGGTCTAAGGCACTAGTTTCGCAATAGAATACCTGCCGAATACGGAAATATCGTGGTTCGATCCTGGAGGGGTCTAATAAGGATGTTTTTTCCTAAATGGTTTTTCCAATCTCCCTCCACGCAAATGTAGGTGAACTCCCTTTTAAGTCAACCCTCCTAGTTATTATTATTATTTGCACCGCGTCTTACTACCCGTTCGGGCTATACACACTTACGCTAATGTGTAATGGTAGGGTGTTTGTGAGATCAAATGGAGGACCTACGGCTTAACGTGGAATCCAAACCACGGTGGAGACCTGGCATACCACACATTCACAAGTTGTGATTAATAGACGTCTTGTCAGAGGTGAAAGAAGGGTTTGTCAATCAGATAAATATGTGCCGGGACCGAGGATTGAACCCCGGTCCCCCAGCACAGAAGTCTGACACCTTGCCCCTAGACCGCCAGGTTACCCCAACCCTCTTAATCCTTAACATATTAGTTTAATTAGTACACATGCGAAAACTTGAACGAATAGTAAGACGCGGTGCTATAAAAAAAAGTAAATTTAAACACATAAATGGTTAATATAGCATTTCTTTTTGTATACTTAGTCTTCAATGACACGCCAAAGAACGATGATATTGCTTAATAATTACCGTAGATTAACTCAAGCCTTATTTTTGAAATGTTACAAAATAATATGACTATCAATTATTCGAAGAATTTAACAGATATAGAGCAAACTCATGCAAATTTTCCAGCCATATATTGTTAGTCCCACTTTATTATAAAACATGCTCTACAGAAGGAAAGACAGGAAGACGTATACAGTAAATAATTATATTAATAATAATAAAATCGTCTTTTTTGGGTAAAGTTAAGGCCAGTGCCTTTTCTTACACTTAAAAAAACTCCACGATAGAGCTATTCTTACCGAGCGGTCGTCACCATAAGCGATGATAGTGCTGACTTTCGCGGATGGAGAGTGTCGTGTGGTCAGCACAACGAACCCTCCAGCCGTTAATGTCAGTACTAATTTATAAACGTATTTCTTCATTTGTCCTCACTAGGCTGAGTTTGACACCGTTTCAAACTCACTGCTTCACAGAATTTTTTTTGGAAGCACCAGGGATCTAACCCGATACCTCCGGATCTGTAGCTTAACACTTTAATAACAATGCTATAGGTTAAATCTAGTTTGTGAGAGTCACATCAATATCAAATTCGAAGAAGAACACGTGCAATTAGGGTAAATAGTTTCATTCAATTTCTCGACTTATTTTTTATGCACTGCATCTGGTCATCCGTTTGGACTATCTGGCAGTTTCACATTAATGGGAGAGAGATGAGGAAGGCAGTATTAGGAGGAAATACACCCTCAATTGAGTGGAGAGTTATTAAGAAACTATTTAGGAAAAAACACCTTTAGTGCACCCGAGTGAATTCTAGCCCCGATCTCATCATGGCGAACCAGTATATGGCAAGATAGAACTCTTAGACCAGAGGTTGGCAACTGGTCAATCTCGTAGGAATCTTCAATCGATCGCACGAGAAAACTACAACGTTATTAAAAGTTTATCTCTCTCTCTTCTAAATTCGAAAAATAACCTTGATATGTGATAATTATTGATAATGTTATAAGAAAATGAAAATGTGCATTTAATTTATTCTATATTTTTACATTCTTGCTATCTTATAGGTAAAGAAAGTATTGTGATCGTCAAAAAAAAACCTCAAGATTTTGCTGAATTTCGACGTTTCATGACCCCCGAATCCAAAAAAGTGTTTTTTTGAATTTCCATCTGTCTGTACTTCGGAGTAGAGCCTAAACTATTTTACCGATCAGGCTAAAACTTGGTATCTAGAGTTTTCATAGGGTTGCCACGAGGTGTTTTGGAATTGGTTATCTAACCCTAAATTTAAGGTTAGTTTACTGAAAGACAAAAAGAGAAAAAAATACATATATTTTTATCAAAATTGGCTTTAACGATTTTGTTTAAATTTAATTTCTGAGCATTGACCAATATTATAAACAAAATGGTTACTCTCATTTTTTCGGCAAAATGACTTTAAGGGTTCCGGTATGATGCGTAAATTCTCATTTTTTCTAGAATGTGGGGACATAATTATTTGAAGAAAGGTTGAATTTTAGAAATAAAGATAAAATAAAGAATTAAAAAAGAAAAAGTGGAGCTACGTAAGAGTGGGTGATCACGGGACCTTTAATAAGTTTGTAAGTCAATCGGGACCCAAAAATGTTGCCAGCCCCTGCCTTTGACCCTACGACCAAGGAAGCGGATCTTATCATGTATAACTAGGAATTGACTATACAATTATTTAAAGGGATAATAAATATTATTTAAAATTTGTATAACATAAGAACATATGGCTACCCGCCTCAGCAGCGTAGTTAACTAACGCGCTAGTCATTTTGAGCTTGACTGCCGAGGATGGTGAGATCGAGGGGGAACTGGGGGTGGTTTTTCCTAAATGGTTGGCCACTCTACCTCCAGGCAAATGCGGGTTCACTTCCTCTGAATTCAACCTTCCTAATTCCTAATCCATTAGTGTGATTAGTACTCAAGAGTATAACCCGAATGGGTAGTAAGACGCGGTGCTAAATAAAAATAAAAAATAAAAATACATGGTTGAGAATGTTTCTGATGCAAAAAAAATTCGCTTCGCTATATTGAAAATAATTATTTGTAATCAAGAAAATCTACTCCACCTCAGTGTACCATTATATATATATATATATATTAAAACAAATATTTTAATAAGGCGTATTCCATTTATAAACGGTTAAGTGTAATAATTATTAATATAAAAGCTGGCAGACTTCACAATTTCACCTAGGCTAATACCTTACAAATAATAACCTAAACAAAGTGAAATAGGATAGACCGTAGACTCTGAATTATGGAATCTAGTTTTTCACTTATTTTAATATGACTATACTTGAAACTCAAGCTCTGTCTGCTAACAACGGTAAATTTTCTTACTTCATAATTATTCCTGTCACCACTTCTGCTGTTCTCGATTCTGGGGGTCATTTAATGGCACTACATATCAACTTAGACATTTATGTTTGTTTTTGGCTCCTTGGTAGCTCAGCTTAACATCCATATATCTCCTCCTGCAATTCCATCCACTATAAATATCCCTATTAGCATCACCACCCTATACATAATGTGGTGATGGTAACATATGGAATTGTAAATATATCTGATGGTGATCCACTATCAAATCCTTCATAGGTGCACTTTTTGTCACGCTGCATTCGGTCTAGTCTAGTACATAGTACAGATTAAACATCATACACGTGAGCTTCAGAGTGTTCTCCACCATTTCTAGGGTTGTTTATGATCATAAATATTATTTTTGTTTCATCTCCTCCCTCTGGTAGTAATAATAATGGCGAGTCTGCGCGCCATCACTTGTAGTTTAGTCTAAGGAAAGATTAGACAGTACTAATGCACTGCTGCCCAAGAAACGCCTGAGTGTACTAATCGTACATCATTTTCATGGAGGCTCTTACATTGTCCCGATAAGATTAGGGTTTAATGATAGTGATTATGACGGGGTGAAGTCAATGAATATATTAATCTAACTTAAGCCTAATTAACCAAACACTGGTGAACATGGGAATTATTCCCTTTCAAGAAAAATACCCCGGTACCATCTGGGAATCGAACCCGATACCTCTAGGTCAGCAGCCTGGTGCTTTGGCCACTATACCATAAGGCTATTTTCCTCCTTTTGGGTGCTGTTATGGGTTTGAAAGCTTACCAAAAAAAATGTTTGATTCCTTTTTAGATTAGCAAGAAGGTGAAGGGGCCAGTATGCGCTTGCTATCCATTTCCTTATAAAGTATGAACTGCATTTAATGATATATTCTGTTAAAGGCAAGAGTTGGATCACCAATAATTTGTTCCTTAGTTTATTTTGATTAGTACAACCATTTGGCTTGTCCATTGGAGGGCTGAATCATCTCTCACCATTGATGATACAAACCATACAAAACTCGACCTATATTGACTTATTTCAGTATATTAGAACATAAGTTATTCTCAATAAGCTTGTGGTACAACTCGTAACTATTTTGGTAAATCTAAATAGGAATATGAAGGAAAAGCAAGCATTCAATATAAAACTATTGATAAAAACACCCATTCGGAGTAACACTGTTTGAGTGTGGAAATAATCTACAAATAATTCCAGATCACAAACAAGAATGGTTCGCTGTTCTTGAAAGACTAGGTTTGAAAGAAGTTGTTTTAGAAAACTAAACTTCAAAGTGTGATCTTGCAATAAACTTCAAAGTTTAGTTTTCTAAAACAACTATTTCAAAACTATTCTTTCAAGAATAACAAATCATTTTTAACTCAGATTTAGCTGTGGTCAGGTTTGGTGTTTACAATGCACTATATATTCTGGTATGGACTAGAGCAAGTTGTTACTTTCAATGATTTGTCTCTGTCTCACTTATGGTTCTACAAAAAAATATGGAAATAGTAGAGGTATGAATGATAATAGTAAAAGCATTCAATATACAGCCAGTCCTTGTGATTAATGGAATGGAATGAATGGGATCAGTTGGTATATGAATTTCGGTGGGCTTGGCAGATAAATGTGCATTAGTATATTCCATTCACGATAGGTTTTTACCTGGATGACAGTTCTAAAATCATATGTTTAGGTTTTGGGTTACCAACACTTGTAAAAGATCACAGTTTTTTTTATAAATGTAAAGATCTTTAATTACCTGTAATATATTACATTTAAAATAACGTAAACTTAAGTTTTCTCATACTATTTCATTTTTTTAAATAATTTGTTTTTGTCCAACTCGAAACAATATCTTAAACATAATTAAAAGTAGTTATTTTCCGTTTTGGAACGTTACTGATTTTGTGTAATACAGTGCATACATCAATACCTTTTAACACAGGCATCGTATTTACTTGGAAAAGAGAAAATTGTCATTTTTTTACATACAATACACGATTTTATGATTATTTTATCGTATTTTTAAATATTCAACTAAATAAAGTATTTTCATCAACTACGTGTCCGCATCATTGTAAAAAACTTGTTTACCGTTATGTACAATCAAATGGTTTAAAATTCGTCAGTCGCCATTTTGAGGCTATGTTCGTTAGAGGTTTTTGTGAAAGTGGTGTTAATATTTTTTTAAGGGGAATAAAACAATAAATAAACTTTGTATCCGACCTTAAATAAATATATAAATAATATTGGCCTAAATTACTGTGGTTAACTATCACATTAATATATTACCATCTGTTTTCATTATAGTCATACAAAGTGATAGATGTCAGCTGTTGGCGTAGTGATATATTAGGGATTACTTCTAGTAACATTTAGAGCTGTCATTCAGGTAAACTTAGCTAGTGAATGCCTTTTACCTTCTGGCTCATTGAGGAAAGCAACGGGAAACTAACTAACTCATTCTTCATTTCCCTAGTACGCCTCTTCAGTGCTGCCTAGGCATTACAGCTGACGGTGGAATGGCGAGGATCCAACCAACCTTCGGCTTGAGTACTATTCATATAACCCACATATTGAAGTTTGAAAGACAGTATTTTAAATAATTAACATTTTACATTATATGTCATCTTACTTAAGAGCAACAACTAAAAAACAAAACAATATATTTTTATACTTTTGTATTTTCCAACGATACAAGCTAAGAGGAGACAATTCCCTACACTATCTTCTAATTCCGACAACTGTTTATTGAAAAAGTTTATGTTCGAAAATTAATGCATTTATAAAATATTGATAGTATTAAAATATTCTTAGTTAACGTAAATGCCTACAAGTTATTAAAAAATTTCCGCAAATCAAAAACATACCAATATGAAAAAATAACTAAAGAATAATCTAAAAAAAGTTTCCACAGCCAGGTAATCATGAACTGAATTTATGTACACACGAGAATCATGTGTAATATACTAAAAAATATATATGACATTTAATCACATATAAGCCTTGGCAATCACTTATGCCCTTACTTAACTAATTAACCACTAGATTAAATACACAAATCACCTAACTGGACCCAACAAATGGCTTCTTACTTTTAATGCATTAAAATTGTTTTTTTTAAAGCGTACAGCCCGAACGGGTAGCAAGACGCAATGCTAAGTATTATTTATTTTGAAATAAGTTCTTGGTTACACAAGTGCACTTGTATGAAAATTTTACAAAAACTCAAGTAACAGAAAAGAACACTAGTATCTGAATGTTATCAAACATGTATTCTATTTATATTGTATTCACTAATGTGGTATATTCGATACAACACATACATTCCGTGTCAAAGATATTTTGTATGTACTGAACAAATGACATCCGTTAAGCCTACGTTATGTTTTGGTTTCTTAAAATCATTGGGTTCAGCCAAAATTCTGCAAATTATTTATAATTCACTTACTTGCGTTATGGCATTAGGAACTTGAAAGTTCATTGACGAACTTAACAAAAGTACGCCAGCTATCCCTAGCTTGAGCTAATTCTACTCGGTACATTTCATTACACCCTATCCCTTTCAGATCCATTCTAATGTTAATCTCCCATCTGCAACTAGGTCTTCCAAATGGTCTCTTTCTATTGGGTTTACCAGTCAGTTCCCTTAACAATGTTCTAAATTATTCCATTTGCAATGCATGTCCTACCAACCGTAATCTAGGAGACTTAATTATCCTAAGAATATCTTGTAATGAATAAATGGGTATGTAACTCATCATTATGTAACTTCCTCCACTCCCCAGTAGCCTCATCCTTTTTGGACTCAATATCTTGCCAATCACCTTGTTTTCATCATTTTAAATGTATTTTCTTCATTTAAGCTAAGAGACCATCTTTCACAACCATAGAGAACCAGTAAAACTATTGTTTTGTATATTCTGAGTGTTATATTTTTTGAAAGCAGGCGAGATGGAAACAATTCACCAAGTGATAGCATGCATTTTCCGGTTGTACCCTTTTTATAATTTCCGCTATAATATCGTTATTGATAGTTAAAATTGTTCTAAATCCTTAAAATCAAATTATAGGCCTATGTTATTCTTTTTAATTCACTAATCATACATTTAAGGAATACATTATATAAAAAAGTAAATATTCTATTATTTCATAGCTATGTATTACAAGTATTATAGCATATGATATACCAATGAACACGTTGTTTTGTTATACAAGTAATTTGTCAAAATTTAAAATAAAAAAAATTATCATATGGTAAAGTAGTGCAATTCATAATTAATTTTAAAATGTTTATGTTTAAGCTACTTGCATCAGTGGGGACAGATAAATTTATGATCTATTACTATGGTCCTATATAAATATATAGGTACCACAGCCTGTTTGAAATAATCACTCAGTTGCATTCATGGTATTTCTGGTCCCCTTCTTCCTTCCTACCTTGCCTCTCTGACATCACTCAATTAGCCATTTCTTCTCTTAACGTGACCCATTCAGTTGGCCTTTCTTCGTAGAATCACCTGCATAATGGCGTTTTTTTTACTTATTATAATGATTACAGATGATAAATAAAACTACAGGGAAATCTCTTAATAGCGGACACCTTCCGGGATCAACATAATGTCCGTTATTAAGAAGTTTCCCTTATTTGGAAATATATTTTTAAGATGGTATTACCAAACCCTTCCTTCACCTCTGACAAGACATCTTGTGAATGTGGGGAATGCCAGGCCTCCACCGTGGTTCGGATTCCACGTTAAAGTGTAGGTCCTCCAATTCATCTCACAATCACCCTACCATTACACATTAGCGTAAGTGCGTATAACCCGAACGGGTAGTAAGACGTGGTGCTAATAATAATAATAATAATAATAATAATAATAATAATAATAATAATTTAAGATGGTAGTTCTTTAACACAGCCTAATAAATATTAACCTACAATTTGTGACTATGGATATTAATAATTACAACAATTTAACTATTGCATTGTGCATTATTGTATGCAGGATAGATATGACAAGTGAATTAATAATATATGTAGCTTATTGTACAAATTGCATTATACACAGAACAACACAATAAAATGAAATGTGAACAATAGGCCTTCTGTAATTTAGGCCTCTAAGTGTGCACGAGCACAGACTAAACTCACGGAACAACCAACGTCGAAGGCTTTGAAGGGTATTGAAGTACATCAGTCATTATTACATAGGCTATTCTATAAAGTGTCTCTAAAGGGGCAAGGCAGGACTGATAACACTTCACGTGAGACAACGACATTCCTAACATTCTTACAGTAAAATACAGTACCTATATGGACTGATACTTTCAAATTTTTTCTGCTGTTTAAAGACTTGTATGCATAAGATTTGTCTCTAGCAGTGTCCGCGTCCGTTATTGAAAATGTCCGCTATTGGAAAGTTGTTTCACCTTAAGAGCCAATGTTAATTTGAAGGGGAAATTTAAACTACCCGTTAAAAAGAATAAACTGCTATTCAGAGGTGTCAGCTTAGGGAAATTTCATTGTATATGTTTTCGCTTGATGTATTAAACGCTAACAAGCAGTTATTATTTGAAATGTTAATACACCGTATTAAAACTCTTTTTATAGATGCTCTGGAGTTCAACTTGAAGAAAGCCGGTTTTATGTCTGCTCTGCCGTATCTAGTCATGGCCATAGTACTTAGTTTTTCTGGACAACTTGCCGACTACTTAATAACAAACAAGTACCTCAACACTTCACAGGTTTTTTTTACTTTGTTTATTATTTGTATCCTACATTATTATTATTATTATTATTAGCACCGCGTCTTACTACCCGTTCGGGTTATACGCACTTACGCTAATGTGTAATGGTAGGGTGATTGTGAGATGAAATGGAGGACCTACAGTTTAACGTGGGATCCGAACCACGGTGGAGGCCTGGCATTCCCCACATTCACAAGATGTCTTGTCAGAGGTGAAGGAAGGGTTTGGTGATCAGATAAATTTATGCCGGGACCGAGGATTGAACCCCGGCCGCCAGCATAGAAGTCTGACACCTTACCCCTAGACCGCCAGGTCACCGACTATCTTACACTAAAAAATCATCCTTTTCAAAGACTATTTTTCACCTGATTTTCATTAGGTCTTATTTTGAGAATTGAAAAAAAATCAACTGAAGGGGATGGTTCATTTTTGATTTAAATGCTTTAAGGAGTATCAGTAAAAAAAAACAAGGAATAAATACAAAATTAAAAAAAAGACATCTCCTTTAAATGACTCATTATTTATGTCGAGTAGAACATTTCCATAAATACATATCATAGCGAGTCCCTACAAAATCTTTCTATAGTAAGTGTATTATTAAGATTAATAATAGTTCATATTTAATCCTAGCCTTATTTATTGCTTCCTTATATTATTGCATGGTTGTCGAAATATTCCGTGGATTTCAAAACGTAAACTTAAATAAATATTATAAATTTAGAAGAAATTAACCTATATATTTATTTATTTCAAGGAAGATAATTAATGATTTCTCTCAAGTAGATATACACCTCTATGTGTAGTTTCGAATCCGTACAGAGTTTTTAAAGTGAATTCCACTAATATTTTTAGATAGCCATTGTGTACAAATCTCACTGTTATTCTGTTTTCCAAGGAAATTTCCTTAAATAATTTACTTTGATATTATTTATAGCTATTCAAATATCACAGCAAAACAATTAGATACACAAGATATTGCCAACATGTTTAAAACTTCATCACACTCCCTTTTAAATATAATTAACAATAATGTTCATAAAATTGCTTTATATTTATGAAGATAAATCGTGAAACAGTAGGCCTACTCATATATACTTAAATAAGACAAACATAAGAGGGATAAGAAAGCTGTAGTGTGGTTTTAACGTCCGGTAAGCTATTTACGCACATCTATTGGCCTGAGAAGGGCTTAATTTACATCCATTACTGTTTCCAGCCTATGGCATGGGTCAGTTTTTTTTTTATTGAATCCATATATTTTCCACTAACGGCTTGCTAAGCCTGTCGTAGCTTCTAGCCTTGCCTGAGGAGGATAAATATTGGATATCACAAACAAATCTGGGAAGATTTATCTTAACACACTTTTACAATGCAATATATATAATTACATTTTGAAAATTCAGGTAGAAATAACATAAAATGTTTAGGTGCCATGGTGCTATAGCTAATTTAACCAACAATTGGATAATATTTATATTTCCCTCATTAGTTGCAGTTTAGTGGGGCAACACACGAGGATAGCTACTAAGAGGAAAATAGTATGAAGGGAATGCCAATTCTTATCCGCCTATAAAAAATGGGATTTAGGCTTCATTGTCGGACGTGTAGGAACTCCTGTGGCGTATTGTCTCAGGAATAAACCGGTACAAGCCTAATGTGAGGCGTTATATGAAGTGGAGGGTATGAGTGGGGTTGTTTATAAATAATAATTGTACGCTTTGTTTAGCCTGATGGGTGACAAGCTTACCTTGCATGTTTCCACTATGGTGCAGCATATAGGTTATGGTGGAAGTGTAATACGTTAAGACTTCTATATATCAGAGGGTGACCTGGCAGTCTAGGGGTAAGGTGTCAGACTTATATGCTGGGGGTCCGGTGTTCAATCCTCGGTCCCGGCGCAGATGTATCTGATTGCCAAACCCTTCCTTCACCTCTGACAAGACGTGTGTTGATCACAACTTGTGAATGTGTAGAATGCCAGGCCTCCACCGTGGTTCGGATTCCACGTTAAACTGTAGGTCCTCCATTTCATCTCACAATCATCCTACCATTTCACATTAGCGTAAGTGCGTATAACCCGAACGGGTATTAAGACGCGGTGCTAATAATAATAATAATATATATCAGAGTGAATGGAGTGTACCTTGGATGTACAAGAAGTTTCTCTATACACATATGTCCCCGCACATGTATTTATCCATGCCGTTACTGCGTGAATATCTTTGGTAGATGCACGATCATAATTTTTTTTCTCTCAATCCTCAGCGGGCAAGGTATTGTGGACTGTGAATATATTCATCTAATCTACTAAGAGACACGCAGTTTCTGCCCCAATGAACATCCATTGAAAGCTATAATATTTCTGTGTTCAGTCTCTTACTCCAGAACAGAACAAACTATTTCAATAATGCATCTCACTCTATCTACAATGGCAATGCTCAGAGTGTAGCCCAAGGACCAGTGTGGGAATGAAACATATACGAGCCTAGAGAAACTATAAATATATATTGATGAACAAAAGCTAGGAGAAGGGATAATTTTGATAGTACTGGAACTTAAATCACTAATTCTAGAATTATTAGAATATCCGCTGTAGAAGTATTGTGAATGTTTACAGCCAGTATGTAGTGGGATCAGAATGGATTACACTTATACAGGGTGTTAGGAAACTTATAGCCCAAACTGCACAGGTAGCTTGTTTGAACCAAAAGTAAAACATATTCCTTATACTCTTACAACCGGAAAGCTCGCTTATACCATTAAATTGTGTCAGAAGTTTCGGCGTTCAGCGCCGAGATAGCAAAGCTGCTCAAGCATGCATGTACAACAGGTTGCATAGGAGCTATGCGCGTGGCACTGCACAACTCAACATCTTGAATCACGGCAGCAAAACATAACACAATTAATGGTCTACAATACGCCAGTTCATCTTGAAATGCGAATACGTTCTGAGGGCCATTATTAACGGTCCTACAGCACATAAAGTGCTTATTATTTCATGTGCAGTGCCATGCGCCTAGCCACTATGCAACTTGTTGTACTGTACAAGCATGTTTGACAGCTTTGCTATCTCAGTGCTATACTCTGAATCTTTGAAAACAATTTTATGGTATTAGCATAGGCTTCCAGATGTAAGTATATATGGATGTTGTATTACTTTTGGTTAAGACAATCAATATGGGCAGTTTGGGCGGTAAGTTTCCGAACAGCCTGTATGTCAGGGTATTAAGAGAAAGAGGTTGAATGTTCTTAGCTAAATGAAATGGATACAAAATAGACAGCTCCAACTCATAATGTAGAAACAGGCAAAGGCGGTGATTCTGGCAGCTAGAGGGTATGTGCCGAAGAACGAACTAATCCTGTATATGTTCAAATATCAGGAAAAGTAAAATGAAGGACTCAGTCAGAAAGCTTTTGGGTCATATTCCCTGCACGCGCGAGAAAATTTTCTTGATACAGGAATTAACTGCTTACCAAAGTGGTTTTTTATACAACCAGCCAACCAACATAATATATAACTAAACATACCCATATTTGAAAGTGTAGATATAGCATGTGATTATATTTACTTACGAAATGATTTTGCAAGTTAGTATATTTAGATCAAATGTGAGCGGTACGAAGCATTGACAGGGGGGTTTCTCAGCCAAGCAGTGGCTGGACAGGTACATGACTCTTCACAATAGTAACAAAAATCATTTATCCACATATTTGACACGCATTCTAAAAAAAAAAAAAGTTTGCTGATGTGTGTTAGAGTATCAGTAGTGGGAAGTCAAAAGCTTGCAGCCGTAGTTTTTTTCGGGCTATTATGGGCTAGCTCAAGACAAGGTAGGGCACCAGGAGAATGAATGCTCACGGTAAGGAGAATTGTTTGAATTGATTAATCCTTCCTATTTTGGTGGATCGGAAGAAGGACAATAAGGTTTGAGGGGTGGTCTTTGGTTATATATCGTAACTAGCTTCTACATGATTAAGTCTTGACAAGGAATAAAATGAAATAAGAAATTTTGTTTATTTTATTTATGAACATTTGTGTAGGTAATTTTTGTTCAATGTTATAATTTACCTTTGATATCTTAGAAACTTTATTCTGTCGGTAATCTCGTTTCAAACAGCTAAGTAAATCGTGATATTATAATAAAAATCAATTTCATTTCTCATACACGTTTTCATATACCCTGCAAATGGCTACACCCTCACGAATTGTTGAGGAACTAGCTTGATATTTTTAAAAATACATCTATGTCATAACAGAACTTAGCGAATTTTAGGCTTCTAACAATAGAAAAAATATTGACCTTTCATTATTATATGAATTCAATAGATTAAAAAAATGTTCAAATAGAAATGTAAAACTGTAAAGAAATTATTTAGATAATTATAGAACATTTAAATTTAATATTTAACTTCTTTTTCAACAATCAGAAATGACGGACGTTCAAATTAATACTTATAAATGCATTAGTTCTTATACACTACGTCTACTTCAACATTTAAATAATGAAAAACTGTTTTAATTATTGAAAAAATTAAATTTGTAAAAATAAATATTGTACTCGTTAAATAGAAACAAAGAAAATATTTATTTTTATCTTTCAGTTAAAACTGTATATATATATATAAAGAGAGATAGCGAGAGCCTATATATATATATATATATATATCTGCTTGCATGGCTAAGAATCAAATATTTATCTAACATTTTTTTATTTCGCAGGCCAGAAAATTATTCACATGTAGTGCATTTATGGGTCAAGCTGTATTCATGCTGATGACCTGCTTCTTACTCACTCCGACAGGAGCAGTAAGTTGTCTGACTGCAGCTGTTGGACTTGGAGCTTTTGCTTGGTCAGGATTTAGGTAGGTTACTTACACGGTTAAATATGTTATTTACAAAAGCTGGTTAATATTTTATCAGTCTTTTACGTTTAAGCTATACGCAGTATAGTGCACACACCAAACTAACATTACACCGATTACGTAGCTTCAAAACTAATTTGGTTTTGCGATATTGCAACCATTAAAAATATCGGTAGTCAACAATTTATTACGGATTATCAATAGTCTTAGTTGATCAATGTTATACGTTTATAGCTGTCCACATTTTCATTTTCATTTCCAATCAGTTTCAAGAAGTTAGTTTTATCACTTGCCCTTGGTTTGCGCGATCTACAATTATCCTTTGTGACCAAGATATTAAACTTGCAATTAACTGGTCGATCCTTGATGGAGAGGCTGGTGGTTGATGGTTAATGGTTGAATCCCTAGCATATGAACCAAAAATGCAGTTAGTGCTTTAAATGAAATCGATGCTTGCAGAGGTAGCCGAGCTATGTTTGGGATTATACTTAGGTTAGGCTGATCGCAATTGACTGGGAAGTCTAGGCAAGAATTTCACACAGGTGTTCTAGAAATGGTCATAAATGGGTTATTTTCACAGTGATTTCTACATATTCTCTCCCTTACTAATAAAGGCGCATTTTCTCAAATCTATTCCCATTCTATTTAAAACCTAACTCATAGAGATTTAGTCTCGTTGAATATTATTATAATTATTATTTAATTATATGTTTATGTTACAGTGCACTATAATTAGCTAATTACTAACTACATTAGTTCATAGTGAGAAAGAAAAAGAAAATTAAGGTGGGATTAGTTTACCTCTCACCTACCTCGGTAGCTGCATGGCGTAACTCTCGTGTTTGACTAGACCGCCAAAAACAGGGACATTGGGTTTTGAATCTCGATCGAGTGTATTGAGGTTGGTTTTTACCAAACTGTTTTCCACTCTCCCTCCAAATAAATGTGGATAC
>CABFOW010002416.1:36056-56844 GCA_902141385.1 Timema californicum
TTGGCCTTAACACACTTTTATATACTGCCATCTTTGCCTCTTTAGATTCTAATTCATTCTTTGGGATAGTCCACACACATCCAACTACTCTCCGAGATACATTCACTGTCTGTCTATTTCCCTATCCATTCTTTCATTTTTACATAACATTCTGCCCAGATAAACAAAATCAGACACGTGTTCTAACAGTTTTCCATTTATACTAAACTGACAATCATTTACTGATTCGCCCTTATAAAAAAACTAGTGCCCTAGTTTTGGAGACATTTATATGATGATCCATTCTGTCTGTCGCAACCTGTAAATGGAAAATTTAGTTTCAACCCTTTCGCTAAATATTAAATTGTTTATCTGAGGTGTGATTGTTGTGTTTGACTTTGAATTAAAAATGAAAATGTTCCCATATTCTGTACAGCGGTAAGTAGCTAAATGAGTAATAAAAGACTTATCGCCAGAGTGTTTTGTAAAAGTCACTTTTGCTCCAATAACTTAAGTGGGTTGATGTGGCTTTAAACCCCCATAATAATAATTATTATTTCTTCAATTGTTTAATCACAAGAATTTTAATATCTAGATAAAATCTCTTTAGTACATTTTATGTATATGATTACAAAGCCAAAATATGAATAGTTTTCTGAAATAGAAATTAAATATTTAATAAGACGAACCATTGGTTTTAAAATTAATACTATTTAAACTTAACAACGTCAAGAAAATTGGGTTCCATTATCGTGATGATCGAAACAACATTTTGTGTTGGCCACAATGCTAAGAGGAGGGAATCTTTTGTACACACTAACATTTCGTTAATCTTGCTGGTGATTGCTAATTATTTATTAATTTTGCCCTATTATGCGTATTCCTACTTGCTAAGGTTATCCGCATATTGAGTTAAGGAAGAGAATGCTAAAATCGAGAGGAAATGTACCCTCAATTGCGTGGAGGTAAAGTGGGTAAGAAAAACCTCACTATCACCAGCCGGGATTCGAACCCCACCTTCCCTGCCAGAGGCAAACCAAACTAGATGATAATGATGCCCTTTTCCACGTGCCTAATGATACGGGTCACTAATTATGATTTTTTTTTAGTTCGAATGTAGTCAAAATATTTGGAAACCCTACAATTGGCTTGTCGGCAAAGATGCCTATTGGGAAATAACATAGTTGAACGATGACGCCACCTACATTCCAGGTCATTATAGCTCTGGGGTGTTCTTTGCCATTCTAAATTTAAGCTCTTTCCAAACATTTTTTTATTTCAAACATTTAACATCATACTTTGTTTGATATCCCATCGCTAACTCGTGGTAAATAAAATAAATAAGCACCACTTGAATTGTTTTTTAAGTTCTAGTTATAGAAAAAAGTAAACAAGACGGAGAGAGGAATAGAGAAGAGGAGGAGAGGAGAAAATAGAGTAAAAGTAAAATGTGAAACATGTTGTTACTGCTTGTTTTTTTTCAATTTCGAGCCAAATGGCATTCAGCCAAAATCGATTCTCACGTCGTGTTTTTGTATTACATTCCAAAGGTACTGAGTCACACCTTACACGATTTTTGATGGCGCACTTATAACACTAACAAAAATAAATGTTATAACACTACTTCCTTTTTTATTCAACAATAAATATTTATGTGCAACTCAAAAAAATTAAGTTTATTATGGCTTATTTGATTGCTTCCTGAAGCTAGTTTTTTTAGTAAAATAAAATATCATTACAATCTGTGTATAGTTATTTTAATGTAACTTTCCTTGTTGAAAATTTGAAATAGTTCCTAGGCCGGTTGGAGGTCGCTGAGCGCAGGTAACGAGGTTCCCTGCCAGAAGGTGAGTAAAGTTTATTTTGTTCGTCACCATCCGGGTTTGGATTTTGACGATATGTCATCTTTTCCCCTTCTTTTTTTTTATACATCACAAAGAATGCTCATGTGTAGGTCTACATAAATTCTGTGCATGGTCCCCTGGTTGTGGAAACGTTTTTTATAGACCAATTTTTTGATCGTTTTTAATCATTTTGAAATTTTTAAGTCATGTTTTCTTTGTGGCAGTTTTTTAGTAATTGTTTGCAATTTTTTAGTCATTTTTGGCGTTTATGTTGAATCAGTATATATTTAAATACAAATGGTATTTTATAAATCCATTAATCTTCAAACATAAACATTTTAATCACACAGTTGTCGGCATGAGAAGATAATGTAAGGAATGAACCTTGTATCCAATTTGCCTGTATGGTTGTAAAATACACATTCCTCTGGGGAGACATTGCAACTGGGCTGGAGACGGTTATGTCGGGAAGGGATAGCTGTTACTTCTGAAGCAGATATTTGTAAATCATTTTGATTCAATTTAAGTAATCTTTTAGAATGTTTATGTGATTTTTAGGTCATTTATTGATCATTAATAAGTCATTAAAGTCATGGCTCTGATAACCATCAATGAATATTAATTAAATAATTTTGGTTTCAATGCATGTTCGTAATAGCAATAAAAAAAATCTAATTTCACCCCTGCCAGTGGGCACATGATATAAATATAATGCTCATTTAGTAGCCGGCGACTAGGGGGTCAAGGTTCAAATCCTGATCGGGTGTATTGAGGGTGGTTTTTCCTAAATGGTTTCTCATTCTACCTACACGAAAATGCAGCTACATTTATTCTAAAATCTATCTTCACCATGCCTACTTCATTAGCGAAATTGTTATTGGCCTGTATGCATACAGCCTGACTAGATGAGAAAAATAATAATGGAAGGGAACAAGAAGATAAGGGTGAATATTGAGGTAGCTAATTCATTGAGAGAGAGCGAAAGAGTGAGAAAATAAGAGCAACCGTCAATGTGACAATGGCGGACGAGCGGTCTAAGATGTTTGACTCGCATTGCACTTGGTTGTCGCTATCAGTAATCCCTGCCAGGTGCAGTAATAGTGATTTTTGACATAAGATTTTAGATTTCTTTCACCTCTCATAGATAATTCTGGTGCATTTACTCCAAGCTACTCCTCCTAATATCATCATCTTAAACTAAGTAATTAATATTATTTGCGTTAAACAATCTATAATTTTTTTAAAAAAATATATTAAATTCAATATTTTTTTAATTTATAGAAATTACTCATAAAATATAAGTATGATTTTTCCATGCTGATTTATTCAAACTAAATTATTATTTAAACTGAAAAGTTAGCTCAGGGACACTCCGTGTTTTTTCATAGGTATTTTCAATTCTCTCTCTAAAGTCTAAACAATTGCTTTTTCATTTTACTTAAAATTAAATTTCTCATTACCTGCTTCGGTGGCTACATGGTCTAAGTTATCACTCTCGTGATAGACTAGACTGCCGATGATAGGGAGATTGAGGTTTTAATCCCGGTCGGGTGTACTAAGGGATGTTTTTCCAAAATAGTTTTCCATTCTCCCACCATGTAAATGCTTGTACACTTCCTCTAAATTTAACCTTTTCATCCCTAACTCATTAGCGTAATTAGTATATGTGCGTATAACCTTAAGACGTGGTGCTAAAAAACCTTTCTCATTCTGTATTCCTATATTGTAAGTCGTAGCTAGATCTTGAAAAAGAAATATGGAGGCAAGACTAAAACTAAAACGCTTTCAAACTCTGACATCTTATAGTCCCAATAAAATTATAACTTTAAACGAATGGTTTAAATATTCAAGATCTAAGTACCCATGCCGGTAGAGAAAGAGGAAGGGTGCAGTTTAATCAGTAAAAAAGGGAATTTGGAGGTGCTTGGTCCCACAAGCCCAATTGAGATTTGGGGACTCTATACCAACACGTTTTTGAAAATTTAGTACTCTCTAGGTTATTTGGAGTTATCCTTATCTGGAAGTTTTTTAATTTTTTTAAAAATTTTCTTTAGCACCGTGTATTACTACCTGTTCAGGCTATACGCATATACCTCGGTGGCGTAGTTAGCTAACGCGCTAATTTCGTGTTGAGCTATACTGACGAGGACGGGGAGATCAAGATTCAAATCTCGCTTGGGTGAACAGTTTTTTTCCTAAACGGTTTTCCACTCTCCCTCTACGCAAATGCGGGTTCACTTCCTCTATATTCATCCTTCCCAATTCTTAGCCCATTAGTGTAATTAGTACTTAATCATATTACCTGAACGGGTAGTAAGACGCGGTGCTAAGTATAAGTATTAGTATACTAATTACTCTAGTGTGTTAGGGATGAGAAAGGTTAAAATTATATGAAGTGTACATGCATTTTCGTGGAGAGAGAGAGTGTAAAACAATTTTGTTAAAATCTCTTTCAGTACACCTGACCAGGATTTTAACCCTGATCTCCCTGTGATTGGCAGTCAAGTATACTGCAAGATTAGCGTCTCAGATCATGCGGCCACTGAAGCAGGTATTATTAATCTTAATATATCTGGAAAATGTGTGATTAAAATAGTGGCATCCAAACAAAAATATTTTAAACGTGTGGGGAAATTCCTGGTAACATTCCGCTATCCTTACTTAAGATAGATAATATAGATACAATCGAAAAAACAAGAAAAATAATGTTATGTTTAAATTTCAACAATATTTAGGATGGGATTTTTATGTTAAAAAATCTTTTTTGGACAAAATAAATTAAACATTGCTTCAGTTGATAAAATTAGTTTAATTTCCTGTATCTAATATAGTAATACCAATGGTTCTTAAATATTTGTCATTAACTAACTTAAATCTAGTACAGACACAACACCCAGCCCCCGGACGTTAATTCATCACTGTAAAAGGCTGGGAATATAATTCGGGACTGACTGAGCTTAGGTGTCGGAACGTACTAATACTGGACGTCAGTGAATCAACCATATAGTCTCTTAACTGCAAACAGTGCCACAAATGCCACAAAAATGTCCCTGCCATCATTAGGAGAGGAGGGGGAGGGGGAGTTGGATGATTAGCCCCACCTAAAATAACAGGGATGCTAGAACAAGATTTTCAAATGCAACACACAAATACTTGTATGAGTAAATATAAGTTTATTAGACAACCATATGGAAGTTGAGTTAATTCAGATTTAAATTAATATATCAATATTATAAAAGATTGAAGTGTTTGTCAACAAATCCCCCCCCTCCTCCAGCTAGGAGTGCTAGGGTTACTAATGCACTAACAAACCTTTGTAACAATGGGCGTTCCATGTTCAAGTCGCACTAAATTTTACAATCATGTAGTACCATAGAAGATTCAAAAATGCTATTTTTAACACAAAATAAAATTTAAAAAGTTATAGTAAGAAACAAAGAAGAGATTTAATGATTCCATCACCCGATTCAGTGTCTGCATGGTCTAAGCCTGACTCACTCTCAAGATAGACTAGAACGCAGATGACGGGGAGATAGGGCGGGGTTTGTTTCCCGGTTGGGTGAACTAAGGGTGGTCTATCCTAAATGGTTTTTCCTCTTTCTCACTATAAACGAAAATGTGGATTTATTTCTAATAAATTTAACCTTCCTCATCTCTAACACATTAGCATATTTAGTAAATACGTGTATAAGCCGAACGGGTGATAAGATGTGGTGCTAAAAAATGACTATAAAGTGGAGTTTTTTCGTGATCTTTGCTGCTATTACTACCTCGAGGAGGAGAACAAAGAAGTTCTTTCCAAACATTTGTTTAGGTTTTGTTTCTTTGAGAATACTTTCAGCCTGTGGTAATACACCGCATCTTTCTCAGAACTAGTTCAAGGTTTAGGTGAACTTATATAAATATACAACACTATTGGGCCAAAATAGAAGGGAAAAGTGCCCTTGGACACGCGATGACTTTTGAAGGCCTCAGTGGCAGAATACGATAAAAGACATAGTCTCCGGTCTATTGTGATTTTTAAATTTAATAAAATGTCATGTAGCTTTCATCAGTAGCCATGTTTGTTCGAAGTATTATTTTTGAACTGACTCTTAAGGTAAAATGCAAAACTTCTTTGATTTGATGTTATAAATGTTTATAACGTTTTCTTACAGAGCTGAAATTAGTTTCCACTATTTAAATAAATTTAATCGTTAACGATTTGAGTTTGGCTCTAAAATATTTAGAATATAAACATGTTTTGTTACCGTTCTGCTTTTGTTTGTGGTATATTCATGTTTACAGTTTCATTTCAAGAACTTACTTAGAGCAAATATTGCCCATTATTTCACAAGAAGTGTATTTATGTAGTTGTTAACACGAATGAAGCTGTTCCTTGAACCCAATTTCTTTTTAAAAAAGAATCAATGACAAGATTGAAATACGTTAAGAAAGGGTGGTGAAAATTTGACAGCTAAAAAGATAAGTTTATCTGGCTTCTGGCCACATACTTCACGCAACTCGCCATAAAAACTTGGCAAAAAAAAGTCGAGAAAGGGAAGACAGAAACGAAGGTGGGATTGGCAAGAAGTTAAGTCACCAACAAATGACGTCTGTTAGCTGCGTCTGTATTTCTTTCCCCTATGGCCCCCACTTCCCTTTTCAACAACACGTTCTCGTAACGAGTCCAGGGTAGGAGAATGTCAATAGTCTAAAAATATCTCAGGAATGTCCCTTTTTTAAAAAACGAACACGTTGTGTGAGTTGACTTTCGAACTTTTCGGATATAACGTGTTTAACATTTATCAAAGGTAAATTATGTTTAAACATGTTATTTCTAGAGTTACATGTTACATCCCACGCTCCCCTCTAACCCAAGTGCCAGATATTACATAATTATACTTCTGTCAAATTTCTAAGTTTTGTAAAGTTTTGCACATAAATATTTCGTCACTATTGAAATGTTAACGATGTTTACCTTGTTCCTACGCATGCGCAGAAAAGAGGGGAGGGGAAAGGTTAAAAAAAAAGTCATGAACATTCGTTCCTCAAGTTTAAAAAAACAAAATACCATAGCTCAGGGGAAAAGAAGGGAAAGGGGTGGCGGGGTTAAAAACGGAAAGGAATTCCCGGAGCAAGAAACAAAAAAAAAACTCGCGTGAGCAATAGCCGACGAATGCTAAGAGCGCCTAGTGGTGTCCACTGACTCAGACGCTAGAACGTTGCCGAATCTCTTCAACGTTTGGTGACAGCTCGCTCTAACTTCATTCACGACACCACTTTCAAGTCAAACTAATCATTGTTAGCTGGCTTCACAAAAATGAATCCTACGTATTTAACTTGTAATTTCCGTAATCTTTCTTGTTAATTATATACTATTTATATTATTTATTTATCATATAGTCTGTGTGGGTGTTTGTGTATATTCTCACTAAAACACTAAAAATAAGCAAGAAAAGTTAATAGTTTTTTGTTTTTGTCGAGGGATTTTTGTTCATTTGAATAACCTTATGGTAAAGACTTAACGAATTCCAACTAATTTTTGCATTGTATGTATTTATAAAACACTGGAAAGATCGAGTGTAATGAATTGTCTATCCTTTTAAAAGAAGTGGAGTGAAATTCTAACTATTTAACAATGAAGGTCATCACTGAAGAGTCTATTGTAAATTACGATGAAGAAACGGTCACACGCAAAGACAAAATCAACCAATCTCCAGATATGAGGCTTAAAGAGAGTAGACCAGATTCTACAATAGAAAGGTAATTGCTGCTCTTATAGAAATAAATATTTGTAGCCTGATTTTCTTTCTAGTAACCATCTGGAAGACCTTTTCCCCTTGCATAATCCTACTTTATAGTAGTGTTCAAGTAAAAAGAAATCATTTTCAGGAAGGTATTCGTAAGAAAATTGGGTTATATAAATGGTTTGTTACACTTAATTATAATTACTCTCTTTAAATTCCAAATTTACCATGCAGCCTTCAATCAAAAGGCTATATAAGACTATGATTTACGAAAGATCTTAAACTAGAACTGGGTCTTACATTCCAGACTTAAACGCGAGCATGGCCGCCCATAAATGGACGATAAAGGTGGTTCTATCACCCTAATCACTCTCTGGTTGTTAATTTAGGAAAAAAATTAAAATTGTGTATTTTGGATTTGGCTGCAACTTGCCACTAACTAACAACTTTGAATCTTCAATATCCAAGTTAACAGAGATAAAAATAATCAAATTTGGATTTCCTTCTATTCCCTCTTTAACAGCTTTCTTTTTATTTTATTCTGTTCACTAAACATATGAAAAATAGAACGTTTCTTTTGTTAATTTTTTTCAGGAACTTTTTTTGGAGAAATTTTGCTCTTGAATTCATGTAATTAGCACATAATTATGTTCATATGATCTAAAACTCCCTCCACAAGGTTAGATTTCTTAAATTTCCTCTCGATGGAAGGAAGGGGTCACTCACACCCCCGGCAGGTGAGATTCCAATCAGTATCCCATTTAGAAACGTCTAAATGGCGCCCTTGAACGCGAGCCCTAGAGCCAGGTACTTGAATATTTGGGTATTATAAATATATTTTGCTCGCAGTCAAATATATTTGTCTGACAACTCAGTTCAGTCGTTAGTCTTTCTGTCCACTGAGCCAAGCGTCCCGGGTTAGATTCCTGGCACGGCCGAAAAATTTACCTTTATTAAAAGATGGGGTCCCCTCTTTCACAGTGATAAATTAACGGCTGGGGGCTGGATGTTGTGTCTATTTTAGATTTAGGTTGGTTTATAAGCCGTGTGTTGATATGATCAGTCGATTCAGAGAGTGCACACACATTAAATACCTCAAATAATAAATAAATAATATATTTGGCAATGACTATAGCTACATTATTAAACATTGTAATTGTAATGTTATTTTTAGTAAGCGTTTCCGCTAAAGGTATGTTTCATATTAATAAAAATTGTGTTAAAATTAGAAAACGGTATATAATCTCAGCAGGAGCTTGGTGGTAGAGCAGTGATCGCATTATATATAGGGCCTTCAGTTCAATTTCCGTGTTCAGATGTTAATTTTACTGGTGAATGAGATTGATCCATATCAAATGTCAGTTCAACGTATTGCATATTAATTATGTGCTATGATGATAACATGATTCTGTTTATTGAGTTTGACCAATAAAAACAAATGGTAAAAAAAACACTTATCCAAGACTAAATTTGTATAAATTACCTTCTAATTTTAGCATTTTATTTTCTCAATGTCACAACAACATTATGAGTGCCCTTGGTACTTAATACTTGTAGATCATTGAATTGTAACCATTAGGAATGGTTACCATTTCAGTATTTCTCAAACAAGTGAACTGACTGAAAAATCGGGATTGAAACCACTGGAATTATATCCAAAAAATTAGCATTGTATCCATTCCAGTATTTCTAAAACAAGCTATCTTATTGAAAAATTGGAACTATACCCACTAAAATAGGAATTGTATCCCTTTGGAATAGTAACCATTCCAGTATTTCTAAAACACGAGACCTTAGTGAAAAATTGGAATTGTACCCACTGGAGTTATATCCACAAAGATTGAAATTGTATACATTTTGAATGGTGTCTATTTCTGTTTTCTCAAACAAGCAAACCTAATGAGAAACTGGAATTATATCCACAAATGGTGGACGTTTAAGTTTTAATTATTATGCTAAAATTGACGAGACTTTTTATTAGTCCATAAAGTTACTAGCAGAAGGCAGACTCTTATTGGACTAGCCGATCCCACAAACTAGTTTGGGGCTCGATCACTAGGAGAAGCTTGCAATGACGTCACAAAGAGGAATGCACATGTGTGGACGTGAAGTCCATAGAAAAGGAAGTGTAAGTCTATGTCAAATTTGCCATTACTGTTTTGTTAGAATTTGTCGTTTATTTTAAAAAAGGCGTTTAGCTTGATTTTACAATATATAACGTGGTTTATTTATAAAATAATGGATTTAGTTATATTTGATTGAATTTGATATAATAATTAATTATTTAACATTCCGCAATAAAAAATACATTATGTTCCAAGTGTAACGTCCCCACTGCGAATCTTTTAGTTTGCGGCACTAACACCGCTAGCGCTATTAATATGGTTCTCTTTGCCAACATTAGAGTGACGTTTCTATCCTTATCCCTTTTCTATGGTCCGTGTCTACTAGACTCTAGTAACTAGAGTACATCAGACAGCAGCTAAAGATATTTAATAAATTCTAATAGTGGAGTTTGTTCATGTTTTAAAAATAAAATACATTTCTATCATTCCTGAACTGTCAATGTTTTTGTTTTATTCATTTGACCTTTAAAATACAACAATTTTATTATATTTTTTTCTAACTTGATTAATGAGTTAAAAGGTTGGAGTATAAAAGCTAAAAATTTAATTTAAAATTATGTATTTTAAACAAGTTAGTCAACACTTAATAAATTTATGACTAAAGATTTATGTGATCAATTTATTATTTATTCTGTTTACAAAAAGAGCAAAGGCTTGGATCAAATAGTTAATGATTAAAATTTAATAAAATAAAATCAAATACATAGGCCTACCTTATAAATTAATTACCTGTCTTCATTTGGCCATATTATTTTAGAGGCTTATTTTAATCATTTCAATTTCCTTTATTATAGTGCTGCTGGCCAACACTAAAAAGTACACAAGAACCTACTTTAATTAAAAACATCATTATATTAAATAATTAAAAATATAAGTACTAATTATGCTAATGGATTAGGAAGGTTAAATTAGAGGAAGTGAACCCGCATTTGCGTGGAGCGAGAGTGGAAAACCATTTAAGAAAAACCACCCCAGTTCACCCAACTGGGATTCGAACCTCGATCTCCCCGTCCTCAGCAGTCGAGCTTAACACGACCAGCTCGTTAGCCAACTACGCCACTGAGGCGGGTGGTAATAATAATAATATGGAGAGAGAGAGGTCTACATTTCAGAGACCTACTAGTAGGACTGTACTAACGATAGGAACATGGATGAAGTGAGGTCTACTGTTAATAGAACTTCTAGTTCATTTAACCAACAGTGTTTGTGGTAAAGCTAATATTTTCTGCCCCAACTGGTACTGGAGCCTCGGTTCAGCTCTGACAGGCAAAAGATCTTTGCATAATAGTTTTTCATGCTCCTTATAAGTAAATTCTGGTGCACCTCTCACTACTTTAGGCCCCTATTCATATATAATGTGATGCAGGGCCATACCGAGGAAGCATAAACTCAACCCCTAATCCACCGTCCACCACCAGAAGACATGATTAATATTCTTTATATTCCGCCTATGTGAGAATTTGAGTTTAATTGATTTCATTTAACATCCCCAATTATGTTTAAATAAACATTACATTACTCCAAGAAGGATCTAATGTTAAAATTCTTCCTTGTCATTATTTTTTTGGTGGACTTTACTGCCATAAGTCATCAAAGCTGATTTTCAGTGAATGGATAGAAAAATTACGAGATCTACTTTCACATATTCATGTCATTTGATCCTCTGCTGTCATTATCGATATATATTAATACATAAATAACACCAATGAAATAGGAAAATGTTTTCAAGTGTGACCACAATTTTAATTGGACTTCCCTACTCAAAAATATGTATTTTTACTTACAAAATAATTGAGTTTGGACTTTCCAAGATTGTCATGCCCACATCGTCATTATTAATATATATAATATTATATATACATATAATTATATAAGTCGGGGAGTTGAGATCTAAAACACTTATTTAAATGAATTTGGATTTTAAATATATTAAAATTATTTTTGAGTTTCTGATATTAATTCTCTTAAAGCATCTTTTTGTTTTCTTCATTGTAGACTAAAAGAATCTTCCTATCCAATGCGGCACAAACTCACGGACGTGTCGGAAGTCGAAGATTGCCTTTTGATCTGCTCCGCCTCTGCCGTCAGACCAGACAGATTTCCTGAGCTTGGAGTAACCTGCCTGGTGAATGCCGCAGCCGAGTTGCCGGACCCACCTTTGCCCAAAGGACATGTGATCAGCTACATTAAAGTGGCAATCAATGACCGGCCCTCGGTCGATCTAAATGAACATCTTCATTCCGTCGCTGATATCATTGAAAAGGTATCATTTTAAGGTGGAAAATGGACTAACTGATATTCATCAGGATGGCTGTGTTGAACAGGCATGCTCTCAAAATTTTAAAGTCTGGGTCAATTCATTTTGAAGACTTTAAAAGATATGTAAGGAATATACTAGAAATGGTAGTGGTATTTTTGGCATCAACAATGTTATCACTGTCTATATGTGGGATTACCAGGCATTTGTACTTCACCCCATTTGATTTTTTTTTTTTTTCATAATTTTTCTACTAAGAACCAATATTACACTGTCACACTTTTATTTAAAATGTTTTAAAAATCAACCTGTGTTATGTATAGTAAAATAATCTAATATTTATAATTAATCAAAACTTTGCAAAATATTTGTGTCTTGTTTTTGTTGCTCAGCCTTAAATTGGTATGCAGATAAATTTGTTGAAATTGTTTATTTGGTGCAAATCAATAAGATAACAAGGCTGCTCTAAAAATATATACTCTTATTACCTTGATTGATCTCACTATGGCCCTACTTTATAAGCTATACCATTGTGGGACCCAGCAAAGAAAGTTTGTTCTTGGCCAGGGAATCAGATTAGAAAGCTGGTTATGCATTTATTGAATGAATCATAACATTTAGTTTTTTATGTTCTGCAGGTTCGTCGTCAAGGAGGCCATACCCTTGTCCACTGTGTAGCAGGGATAAGTCGGTCTGCAGCGCTCTGCCTTGCCTACCTTGTCAAGCACAAACAAATGCCATTAAGAAAAGCCTTTAGCTACCTGAGGACGTGTCGACCTTGTATACGACCTAATTCAGGTTTCTTCAACCAGCTGATTGAGTTTGAACGAGAAGTACTTGGCACTACCTCTGTCAGCATGGTCCACAACCAGGCTGCTGGGACATTCATCCCAGATGTTTACGAACCCGAGTATCAAAACATGCTGTGGTATCAACAACACTACAATCGTAATTTTGGTAGACATTGATTGTTTTACCAAATAGATGGTTCCATGAGTAGTCATAAACATTTGGATGGACTCAACTTGCAATATGTCAGATTTAAAAACTGACGATTAATCAACAATACAGTTAATTTGTATTTAATGTGTTACTATTATTATGTATAATAATAATGATTATGTGTGTGTCTGTTCAAAAAAAAAAAANCTCACATAGTGATTAAATAAGTATTTGTTTCGTGTTTGTTAAGTCAAATTTCTAACAATGTTAGTGACAAATTTTAATATTTTGTACTTACCTTTGTTTGTTTGTGCATGGTTGTAAAGTTATTTATCAGTTTAATATGTCCTAAACAAATTTGCATTTATATGTTTATTTTAGAATATTAGATGTCATGTTTAAATGACTTGTATAGTAGACACATTAAACAAAACATTTACATATTAGTGGTATCATAAGAAAAAACAAATAACTAACACACCTTATAAAAATTTTAATGTCAAAGTGAAGGCATAACATTTGTTTGGAAATTTGACAATATTTTCAAGCATATGTTTATTGTATAGTCAAGTGTTTATTACATTTTAATCATAAATACAAGTAGTGTGGAGCAGTTCATTTGTAAACTTATGATTTGAACTTTATAAATCTGGGTCGAGATGTGTTTTATATTAAAAACTTTATTTTAACAAAAGTCCCCCATTGTTGACAAATTGGTGCATCATGAAGTTTTTCTTTTACAAGGAGGGATTCATTTAGGGAACTGAGGGGTTAAACACAACACTTATTTTCATTATTGTGAGACATTGCAGAACAACAAATAAAATCAGGAGTGTTGTATGTGTATTTTTATTTCTTATGAAGTTGAAACTATAGGAAAATTTTTGCCAAAAGTTTTGAAAAGATAAATTATCACTGAACATTTGCACTTTATATATTTTTCACTACAAATGGGTCTTCTTAATAGGGATGTTAAGGATTTTTTTTATTTGGAGCCCAAGCATCAATATTAAGAATTAAATATTTTCTAATATTACAAAGTCTATAAAACCAAATCTGGCACTCTTCTTATAAAGAGTCAGCAAACTTTTGATATGGCAGGCTGTATGGGTTTAAAAAGATATTTGCAGGGCTGGTTTGAAAAATTTATCGAGCAAAATACTTAAACTTATATTTCTCATAGGAGTAAAAAAATTTTTTAGTACCCTGTCTTACTATCTAGCCAATAGCTATCAGTCTGAGTTTATGAAAACAATTGTTGTTTCCTAAATATTTTGTGGGCCAGATTAAATCAGTCAGCGGACCGGATCCAGCCCGCAAACTGTGATTGCCAACCGCTGCTTCGTACACTGCAGTTATATGCACATATGCCATAAATAAATAACTAAAAGTGTTATAAATTAAGTCAATCATGCTTTATGCTCAAAATGTATATAATTTAAATACACAAAAATCAGTGTTGACAAAACTTGTTTGTTTGTTTGATAGGATTATTTATTTTGTAACAATACGCAGACATTTAACATGTATAAACATTGAATAACCTAGATAAAATAAACGAACTCCAGCCCCGAAGGGGCTCTCGAATGTCAACCGACACAGAGTTAAATGAACCATTAAACTTGAAAGAGCCTTGACGCCCTTGCGGGCTGATTATGGGAATGTTATTGTTTATGCAGACGGGAAAATTAACAAAAAACCCGTCCTGTCGCCATTATATGGTCGACGGGGACCTTAAAATATACACTGATGTACCGTAAAAATGTCTTACATAAAATTATAGTTGAATTAAAATTATATGCAAATACATTATTTTGTATTAATATTTGAGTTATTTAACATGTATTTTCAGAACCAACGAATTATATCAGCACAAGAGAATTTCTATGAGCAAGACGAAAGTGCTTACCAATTTTTCCGGGAAATATATTTTCATATACCTTCCAGGATTTTTTTACATGTCACAATCGATATGGGACTGACGGCTTTACTTCTCCTCTGAAGGAAGTTGTGCTACATATTTTTATTGCTTGAGAAAAAATCTGTCAACCCCGGATGGGTTTGAACCCAAAAACATTGAATCTTAAGGCAAGCATCTTACACCGAAACCACTGAGGTTGATCTCATTTATTACATAGTGATTATATGACTTACTTGTTGGTATCTGAAAGTTTATATTTCTTTTAAAGATGTGTGAACAAATGTTGGCAAATAATTTATAAAATATTAATCTAGAGAGATAATTGGATGTAAGGAAAATGTATTATTGTTAAATGATAGAGATGTTTTTAAAAATGAAAATAGTAAGAAAATTCCTTAATATCTCGTGAACATTAAATGTTACATCCTTAAAATAGTTTATTTAAAAAGCAATAATACAAGCTTTAGGCCTATAAAGCATTTATTTGTGCATCACATTTTATTCTTAGGAGCCTGTGGCTTAGAACACATACCCTTGAAATAAACTGTATAATTTTGTTTATCATTTAGTATGATTTTTCATTTAAGTTTTTTTAGTATATACGTGAGATTTAAAAACTTGCACAATATTGGTAAGTGAATATCTGATGGAAACAGATATTTTGTTTGTGTAAAATTCTTCCTTGAATCAATAACCTTCATGGTGATGGCCCTATCCATATTAGTTTTACTTTCAATATGTGTGTGTATGATTGGTCATCAGTTAGCTTGAAATGTTTCCTTGCTATTAATCAACTAATAAGACAATCCTGAAATTAAAGTGATATTGTTTTTAAATAACATTGTATCTTTTTACTGATACATTGATTTTATGAAAAATTGATTAGCCTAAAACATAAATTGTTGTTGTGTAAATTGAAGTAATAACTAAGTTAGTGATTAATAACAAGGTTTTAAACTTGCATGGGTTGACTAATTTTGTTTCATGTGAAAGTCTTTTCTTTGTAAACTTGTAGGTAAGCTATAGAATGGAAGCTAAATTATTGACATCAAAATAAATTAAAAATCTATTTAACTTAAACACTGTGGGTTATTCTCAATTCAATATTTAAGACGAGTTTAGAATTAGTCTGAGAATGGAATGAAGATGTAAAGCTCAATGGTATGACCATTAGTGTTTTATTAAGTTCTAAAGATTTGATTCCAGTTTCAAAATGTAATTTTTCAACTTAATAACATATGGTCTGTTACACATGGAAATGGAGCTATGTGAAAAGAATGGAATAATCTACCTATTTAGTGTTGATTATATGATTAGGCCTCCCCCCTTTTTCTCCCCCCTCCCCATGAAAGTTGACAGTAAAATATTAATACTAACTTATGGTTTAGACAAAACAAAAATATATGAGTATATAGGTATTCTAATGTTTAAGTACATTTTTAAAAATAATTTGTGATTGTGTTTATTATTCCGGCAACAAAGCTGGGTAGACTATGACAAAATATTGACAAAGTAAATAATAAGTAATTAATGTGAGGAGAACTGTGAAAGTGGGTATGTATTTGAAATTAGGAAACAACAAAAAAACCTTTCAACTTGAAATTATTAGAGTATTTGAATAATAGGTCCGAGATAAAATCACAAATGAGTCATCAATGAAAGAAGAATGGAAGGGTGAGATAGGATAATGGGGAAGGAGGGTCCAGCTATCAACCCTTAAACAGCTTGCAGTTAGATATGAGTCAAAATCTTTAATATATTTGGCCAAGTTGGAAATACTTTTATTTGAAAAGTGTGTAATTTTGAATCCAGGCGTGACTACTTTTCATCCAAGCACAAATTTTTAAACCTTTAATTTTATTAGAGAAAAATGAAATCATCTTTAAAATTATCCAAGTTGGGTCAGTGATGGCAGAATCTTATTTGGGTAGAGGGAAGACGACAATTCACCAAAAAGATATTTTGAGTGACTTGTCCCTTTCTCCTAGCCTAAAGAGTTTTGGGGGCCCTCCCCAAGCAAACATTTGACAATTGGATGCCTTAAAGCTATTGGAGTAATTCTGATATTTTTTGAAAATTATAATCCTCTAGAATCGATTTGTATTGGTCTTCCCTCACATTACTAAATTGATACCTCTAAAAGATATTTAAAATGGTTTTCACCTGATTTTTTTTAAAGGTGATTCAATGCCTTTAGATTTAGAAGCTACTTACTGTTGAATATATATGTAGTGGGTGACCTGGCGGTCTAGGGGTAAGGTGTCAGACTTCTATGCTGGCAGCTGGGGTTCAATCCTCGGTCCCGGCACAGATTTATCTGATTACCAAACCCTTCCTTCACCTCTGACAAGACATCTTGTGAATGTGAGGAATGCCAGGCCTCCATCGTGGTTCGGATTCCACGTTAAACTGTGGGTCCTCCATTTCATCTCGCAATCACCCTACCATTACACATTAGTGTAAGTGCGTATAGCCCGAACAGGTAGTAAGACGCGGTGCTAATAATAATATAAGCTGGGTTTGAACCCATGAACATTTGGTCCTGAGGCGAGCACTTTACCCCGTGACAACTGAGGTCGACCTATACTTATTGTTTTCAACATCATAAAAAAACAAAAATAGCTTAATACTTTATAATTAGCTATCCATAGACCATAGCATATAAAGTGCTTAAAAAAAATTACTTGGACTCTGGTCAGTTTGTTTACATATGTGACTATCAAATTTGGTCAAAATGTGTTGAAATAAACATTTTTTCAAAAGGTTGGCCTATTCACGATATTGATTTATTATTCTAGATCTAGAGCAAAACATTATTTATGAGTATCATGTTCATTTTGATGAACGTGCAAAAAATGTTTCTTGTTAATTTTATAGATAAACATTGTAATAACTATTATTGTGTTAATAAATATAAAATACCATAATTTATTCGATGACATTTTTTCTATTAGTAATATACTTTTAAAATATAAGAAAAAGCTTTTAATTTTGCTAATTGGTACGAAGACCAATACAATGGGAATACCTATAGAATTTATACATGAATTATAGAGAATTTTTTTTTTTTTTAAATTATGAACTAAGTCTCCCTTAGTCCACACCTCAAAAATTCCTGACGTATTTTAACAAATTCTGCAGGGGCCTCATCAAGAGTGGCTAATTTTTATGATGGTAGAATTTCAGTTACACAAAAACCTGGTTAGCTAAAATGAAGTTTTTTTTGTAGACAAGATTATTTTTTATCACTGTGCCTATTGCTACCTGTTCAGGTTATACACATATATGATAATTACTCTAATTGGGTTGGGATGAGGAAGGAAGAACTTCAGAGCTCATTTATCCACATTTGAGTGAAAGTAGAGTGGGAAACCATTTAGGTAAGCCATCCTTAGTAAACTGACCGTGATTCAAACCCCAATTTCCCCAACATAAACAGGCCAGTCTAGTGTGGTAGTGACGCCTTAGACCATTTTGCCAATGAAGCGGGTGAGATGATTTTATTTATCTACATGGAATAAATGGAGAACTCTAATACTATTGAAAAGCTTATGGTGGTAAATTCAAACAAGATTGAATACTTCAATCCAATTTACATGTGTTTTACATATTGTATTTATTTTAAATAAAGGCACGTCCAGAAAGTAAGAGTACTAGATTTTTCTATTTAAAAAAATATATTGTATTTAAAACAAAATTACAGGATTTTGTTGGTAAATATGTCAGTTATTTCTCCACGTAGTCGCCTTCGCATTCTATGCAGGTTGTGAGCTGTGGCACAAGCTTTTTGATGCCCTCCTCAAAGAATTCTCCCGCCATCTCCTTCTTCCAGTTCAAGACCTCTTGTTTCACCTCCTTGTCAGTTGAAATTTTTTTTCCACCCATGTGAGTCTTCAGGGAGGTGAAAAGATTAAAGTCTGAAGGCGCCAAGTCAGGGGGTTATGCGGGGTGGTTCAAAATGTCCCAACCGAATGAGTCCAAAAGCGCCTTGGCGGTGTTGGCCGTGTGCGGGCGGGCGTTGTCGTGCAACAAACACACTCCCTTCGTTAACATTCCCCTTTGTTTGTTTTGAATTGCTCTCTTGAGCTTTTTTAGGGTCTCACAGTATTGTGCTGCATTAATCGTCTCCCCCTGAAGCAGAAATTCGATCAAAATGATCCCTTTTTGGTCTCAAAAGCATAGTGGCAATGATTTTTTTGCCCGAAATTGAGGTTTTGAATTTTTTGGCAGATGGGTAACTGATGTGCCGCCACTGTGATGACTATCTTTTTGTCTCAGGAGTGTAATGAGTAGGGACCAGATTCATAGGCACCAAAAATGTTTAAAATAGGCAGGAAAATAGGCACTAAAAATATAGGATATAGGCACCAAAATAGGCACACAATAATCAATGTTAAATTAATTTTACTACAAGCTACTTACTACATGTAATCTACAAGCAACTCACATTGTTCTGAATCACTATATATTTTTCTAGATTTTCACAAGTGAAATTTGTTCTGTGGTCTGATAGAATATTTTTATAGTTTGAAAATCTTCTCTCAATTTCACACAATGTCAAGGGACAAAATTTTAAATTTGACAATTCTGAAGAGTTTAAACTTATCTCCTGCAATGGAGTGCTTTGCCCTCCCAAGATGTCTGATACTGCTACCATTGTTCTCCACCCGAGATTTCATTGTAGTACTTGTTCAAGTTCAAATTCACAATTTGTTGTGACTGATGAGGCAACAGGTCCAGGGGTTTGCTTCACGCCTTCTTGAATTGTATGCATTAGCTTCACTGATACTATTAAAGGCAGATCCCTGGCTTCCAGTGACACGATAACTCCAAGAAGGTTGCCGAAATAGCTCTTTACATAGGTCAAATCAGACACAACAGTGCTAGAAGATGTAGCAACCTTTGCCTCTTTTATTGACACCGCATCCTCTTCATCAAATGTTTAAATTACTTGAAATTATGACGAATCAATTCATTATTTAAATTCCGAACAAAATTAACAAGCTATAATAGAATTATAGGAAAAATTATTTAAGTATCTAGCTCTGAATAAATAGAAAAATTGTTTTCTTAAAAATATACACGTACCCTTTGAATGTTGTCCATGTGGTCAGCACAGTACACTGCCGCTTGTAACCATGTACCCCAACGTGTTAGAAATGGTTGTGGTGGAAGGTGTTTTCGGCAATTTTTCCCTAAATATTGCTATGCGCGAAGGAGCTTTCAGAAATACTTTTTTGACAGATGAAATTACAGCATTTATATTCAGGAACTGTGCACGAATGTGTTCTGCGACTCTGTTAACGGCGTGTGCTAGGCAGGTAACGTGAATTAGTTTTGTGTAGAACACCTTCAAACTTGCCCCAGCTTTTAGCATATATGCTGCGCTATCTGTCAGCAGGACCATAAACTTCTCATCATTGTTTTCTGATGGCCAAAACACTCCTGTAACAGAACAATAAAATAAATATTTAGTCTCACAGAATTACATAGGATAAAGTTCCGAATGTAAAAACTTATATAAATCCAACTTACGCAGAGAATCGCGAACAACTCTGGCAATTGTCGAGTTGTTAGCGACTTCAAGCACTCTTGAAGCAATCAAGTGTGGAGAACTGGGTCCTATGGAGTCAAGTTTACCGACCACGATATTTGTGATGTATCTGCCGCAACGGTCAGTTGTCTCATCGACACTTGCCCAAAAGTAGGAATCTCCAATATTTTCTTTTATCTTCTCAATGGTCTGGAAAGGAGTAAAAATTCACTTAATATTCAAAACAAATAATTATGTAAGTAAATGAAAGTGCACAGCTCCAATTAATTTAAAATATCTTTGAAATTAAAATGTAAAAAATAAATAAATAGATTAACAAACAAAAAACTTACGGATAAGTATTGGGGATGTAAGTAATTCTTCCTCAATGTGGATTCATCGGGGATCTGCTTGTTGGTATATTTTGTGAGGAAACCTTTTAAAATGGGATTGTTTA